>JAWPHD010012428.1:0-75868 GCA_037043455.1 Cyrtodaria siliqua | reverse complement strand
GTTTAAAGGACAAGTAATGTTCTCTTTTCTAGATATAGCAAAAGCTATGTTCCTTAAAAATGTCACCTTTCCTTAGCACAAAAGCCTTCTTTTGACAAGTTGTACAATGGATTTCACAACCCCAAAGACCAGGTTGAAAGAAAATCGGCAGAACTGATGGATTCTCCCCAAAATGACAACTATCTACAACTTATCATATGGCCTTGTATCACCCAGCAGTATTCAACTGGCAGTTCCATTAGTAGTTTTTGACTTGTACTCCAGACAAGAATTACAAGTATAAAATTACAAAGGGCAATAACTCAACTTTTAATGAAGATTGGTTCTGCATCTCTGCATTTTCTCTCATTGCCCTTTACCATTGTGTGAAGTTTCATTGCAGTCCCATTGTAGAAGTTTTTGAGTTATGCTCCGGAAAAGAATTAGTATAAGATTCCAAAGGGCAATAACTCTATGTTGAATTAAGATACAGTTCTTACACTCTGCACTTCCTCTCATTACCCTTTAATTGTAGTCCCCATAAGTAGTTTTGAAGTTATGCTCCAGACAAAGATTCTAAGTAAAAAATTACAAAGTGCAATAACTCTAATTTGAATAAAGACAGAGTTCTTGCACTCTGTACTTTCTCTCATTGCCCTCATCCATACAGTACTGGTAAGATGACCAGAGCTGTCGGAGAACAGCGCAGCTGGACTATTCGATTTTTCGGAGAATAATAAATTTATAGCTAGTATATACCATCAGAAAACAAGGCTACAACAATGTGGGGTAGGGTTGGGAGCACAACATAACTATGTGTAAGAATTGACCAAAACTACACAGAAATATGTAAAAAAAAAATAAAATAAATTAAGTCTGGTGTGGGGTGGGGGTGATGGGTTGAGAGGCGGGAGTGCGTTGGGGTTTGGTGGGGAGGGGGGTTTGGGGGGGCAACATATGTGTGTAAGAATTGACTAAAACAACAAAGAAATATGTAAAAAAAAAAAAAAAAAGTCAAGTGTAGGGCGTGGTGGGTGGGGTGATGGGGTGAGAGGCGGGGGGGGGGGGGGGGGGGGGGGGGGGGGGGGGGGGGGGGGGGGGGGTTGGGGGGGGGGGGGGTGCGGGGAGGGTTGCAACATATATGTGTCAGAACTGACAAAAGCAACACAGAAATATGTAAAAAAAAAAGAAATAAGTTTCAAGTCTGGGGCGGGGTAGGGGTGAGGGGTGATGGGGTGAGAGGCGGGGGGTGGGGTTGTGGGGGCAGGTAGGGTTGCAACATATATGTGTAAGAATTGACTAAAACATAGAAATATTTTTAAAAAAAAAAAAAAAAAAAAAATTCAAGTGTGGGGCGTGGTGGGTTGGGTGATGGGGTGAGAGGCGGGGGGGGTTGGGGGTATGGGGGGAGGGGAGGGTTGCAACATATGTGTAAGAATTGACAAAAGCTCACAGAAATATGAAAAAAAAAAAAAAGTTTCAAGTCTGGGTCGGGGTGGGGGGGGGGGGGGGGTGATGGGGTGAGAGGCGGAGGGTGGGGTGGTGGGGGCGGGGAGGGTTGCAACATATATGTGTAAGAATTGACTAAAACAACACAGAAATATGTAAAAAAAAAAAAAAAAAAAGGTGTGGAGGGGAGTGGGGGCGGGGGTAGAGGGGGGGAGGAGGGAGCCCATGACCCAATATGGGTGAAGTAATAAGATGCGTATTGCTATAACAAATCCCAAACCAAAATTATAGATATATACATGCTTACATGCAAACCTAGATCTGCATTTATTGCACATTTTATGGGCCATCACAATTTGGGTTCCATGGAGCCCAGAATTTGCAGAAGACAAAATTTCTTATCCAGCCCTTTACAACATACTATAAGGAAACCAATTCCAAAATTTAGTTCAGCTAGGACAAAAAATGTAAGAGATATAGACCTGTAAACACAGCTTACACGCAAAATTTGATGTGAAACAGACATATTTTAAGGGCTATCAGAATTTGGGTTCCATGGGAGCCCAGGGGTTACAGGAACCAAAATTACTTAATCAGCCCTTACGATAATGCTATATTTTGGAAGCTAATGGCCAAATTTGGTTGTGCTAGGGTAAGAATTGTAAGAGATATACACTTGTAAACACAGCTTACACGCAAAATTTGATGTGAAATGGGGCACATTTTATGGGCTATCATAATTTGCGTTCCATGGGAGCCCATGTGTTACAGGAACCAAAATTGCTTATGCAGCCCTTAAGATAATGCTACAAGGAAGCCCATGAACAAATTTGGTTGTGGTAGGATAAGAAATGTAAGAGATATAGACTTGTAAACACAGCTTACACGCAAACCTTGATGTGGGACGCCAACGCCGACCCTGGGGTGATTACATAAGCTCTCTTATTCTTCGAAAAGTCGAGCTAAAAATGAAGTAACAATGGGCATATCTCATTCCCAACTGAAGTTATTGAGCGGAAACCGTTTTTCTACTTTTAGTAACAGTGACTTTGACCTTGACCCCAGTGACCCCAAAGGCAATCCCAACCTTCCTTTCCAATATAGGCTACCTACCCTGCAAGTTTCATCGCAATACCCCATTGCTAACAAAGTTATTGAGAGGAAACTAAGAGTTTGATGCCGCCCATCCGCCGATCGACATACCGCAATCTATTAACCAGGTTTTCCAAGGAATCTACCAAACAACTCAAGTGAGCCATTGGTTCATTTGAAGAAGTCGTTTAAAGATGTTTTTTTATTTTTAGTCAATATTTTGCCCAGTAGTGCTAAAGATCACTGCATTCTACATAAATCTGAAGGTTAAACGGGGTTGTTCTTGTAACAAAAACATATGTCTCCCCCAAACTCTCAGTGTAATGGACAAACATCATGGATATGTACCTGTTTAGACTGAGGATCTACTGATCTAATGGCTACCAGGCATAAAATGCTTGGTTTACTGTGATTATAGTGCAGTCTATGCCAATGAATGGTTTGTATGCTCTGCTGTTACACTACAGCCATGCACTCTCATACTGTAGTCTACGTGCATATGACCTTGGACAAAGTGTGACCTTGAACAGACGTGGCTGGAAGTTGCGCTCTGCATGTTGTCTCGATATGGTGAACATTTGTGCCAAGTTATTTCAAAATCCCTCAAGTGGTTCAATAGATATGGAGCGGACACGACTTGTGACAGAAGTATGTATGGACGGACATCCAAACTAAAAAAGAAAATGTCTCCCCGTACGTGGGGGGACTCGATATGGTGAACATTTGTGCCAAGTTATTTCAAAATCCCTCAAGTAGTTAAGAGATATGGAGCGGACACAAAAAATATAGTGCATATGACCTTCAACCTCTAAGTGTGACCTTGACCTTAAATGGACGTGGCTGGAAGTTGCACACTGCAGGTCGTCTCGATATGGTGAACAGTTGTGCCAAGTTATTTCGTACATACATGTGGGGAGACATAATTGTTTTCAAACAATCTTTTAATTCTGAGTTATCAGCACACAGGTAACAATTAACATATACAATATACTTACAATAGGTTTTGTTCTTTTGCAACAGTCTTTCTTCTCTTACGCTTCCCATACACCGGATTCAGATATTAGGCTTCCGATACACTGGAATCCGACACAAAGTCTCCTGAATGAAATGTATGTTCTAATAATTTATATAATAGTAATTATAATAATACGTCTTCTGCAGCGATCATGATAATCAATGTGTCTGTATATGGATAGTTTTAAGCGACCATATTTATTTGCTTTAAATGGATCTAGATAATATAGGGAAGGTGCTTCTCATGAATGTAATGTTTCTGTTAAAATTTATATGTTAGTCTAATGATGCTGAACACATTTGTGAAGTTTCTATCCATTATGTAATTTCAGAGATATAAGCTTACATACCAAACTTTAACCAATTTTTTTAAGTATAAAAGGGGCCATAATTCTGCTAAAACAAAAGAATCTGTAATAGACTATGGCTCTATGATGTTGTCTAATTATGTCAAATACATCTGTGAATTTCTAATCCATTATGTAAAGTAGTTTCAGAATTATAAGCTTACATACAAAACTTTAACCAAATTTGCAAAGTATAAAAGGTGCTATAATTTTGTTAAACTAAAAGCACGATTTACAGAACTCGACTCTTTGATGTTGGCTAATGATGCCAAATACATGTGTGAAGATTCAATCCATTACGTAAAGTAGTTTCGAAGATAGGACGCAGATGCAGACGACGATGATCAAGTGATGACAATAGCTGTTTTTTTCTTTGAAAAAGTCTAGCTAAATTACCCCTGCCTACCTGCTTTACATTCAGCAGCTAAACAATGTGCAGGTTTTGATGGGCTGTAAATATTAACAATTAAGTTTGACCTTTGCAGGAATGACATGGCATCGGCATTTAGCTCAAATTGTATGTTAGCAGTTTAATTTATTTAAAGAAACTAAACCCCAAATTTTACTATAAAACCATTCTTGCATTAATGCCTGTGTGCCTATAAAAAGTGTAGATTTATTCATGTGTACCTAAAATACCCATAACTGAATATGCGTAAAAGGAATCATGAGTTAGTAACTCGTAATTAGATGGTTTGGCGGTAACAAATAATAAGGCATTTATATTCTAGTTATAGAATTCGGACTCGCAACATATGTAAGGCACATATATACATTATCGTTAGTAAGCTTTGAAACGGTATCTTTAGTAAAACGTGCCTGCAGCTTTAGCAAGCTGTGAAAATACAGTAAATTCATATGCACATGGTAGCTCTGACATACCTCCAATTCGCTATGACTGTGAGGTTCAAAGTTTGCCATCAAATTCTAGTCC
Organism: Cyrtodaria siliqua; assembly: GCA_037043455.1. Taxonomy (NCBI): domain Eukaryota; kingdom Metazoa; phylum Mollusca; class Bivalvia; order Adapedonta; family Hiatellidae; genus Cyrtodaria; species Cyrtodaria siliqua. The sequence continues at coordinate 71,053 of JAWPHD010012428.1, read as the reverse complement.
CACAGATTAAAAGGCTCTGGCCACCATCTAATTCTTGCTTCACAGGAGAGGTAGAAAGGCTAGTAGTATCAAGCAGATCCAGATTTCCAGAAAAGCATTCACTTTCATGCTAAATTGCCAACTGTTACAATTCCTGTAAACAAAACATTGACATAAAAATACTACATTAAAGGTAAAACAAAATCAGTAATACTTAAGTTCAGGACCTTGTATATAATTATGTCATGATATCTTCCTTTTTTCATAACGGAAACATTTCTTTTAATGATTTTCGATAGAAATTTGCCTGTGAATGTTGGTTTCTTAATTCACTTACCTTATAATCACTTTGGGAGCATGACATTAAAATATATCATTAATTCCGGTAACCCCTAACTACCTGCTTTACCATTCAACAGCGAACCTATAAGCATGCTTTGATTGGCTGTAAATATTAAGTCTATTAAACCTCTGCAGGCATGAAATCGCTATGTTTAGCTGTTTATGTTATTTAATTCATTTAAAGAGTCTAGATTTATTCACGTGTACTTGAAATACCCATAATTGAATATGCGTAAAATTAATTAAGAGTTGGTAACTCGTAATTAGATGCTTTGGCATTGATAACAATAGGGTGATGTTTATATTGTAGTTACAGAGAAACACATGTACCTGTCATAAGTAGGCTTTGAAACAGTGTACAATGTGCCTGTTGTTGGCAGAATAGTGGCTTTAAGGCTTAGCAAAGTTGTGAAAATAGTTACAGTAAATTCATTCTATTGCACAGTAGCTGTAAATACCTCCAATTTGCTATGACTGTGTGAGGTTCAAAGGTTCAGGCTGTCATCACCACAGAAGTCTAATTCTTGCTCCACAGAAGTGGTAGAAAGGTTAATACTATCAAACAGATCCTGACTTCCAGAAAAACACTCACGTCCATGCTTAATTGCCAACTGTTACAATGCCTAGACCTGTAAACAAAACATTGATATAAAGGTAATTTAAACAAAATCAGTTGTACTCTTTTAAGTTTAGGACCTTGCAAAATCATTAGTATCATACAAACAGAAAGAAATATATTGTGATTGACATTGTTTTTTAACTTTGCAATTAACAAGTATGTGTATTTGTCATAACTTTTTTTTTTGTTACCGAAACATTCCTTTCAATGATTTTCACCCATGAATGTTTGCTTACCTTATAATCACTTTGGGAACATGACATTTAAATATATCATTAATTACCGGTAACCCCTTACCACTCAGCAGCAAACCGATATGCAGCTGTAAATATTAACAATAATGTTTGACCTCTGCAGGCATGGAAAGGAGCTGTTCAGCTTTGTATATTAGTTATTTAACTCATTTAAAGAAACTAAACTGCAAAATGTCAGTCAGGGGTGTACCTGGAGGATTTTGAAATGTACGCCAGATATGAGAAGCGTAGCTGCGAACCGAGCAGCGATGCTGCGAGTGGGGCGTAGGTGTGGGTTTCAATTGTTATTGCATATTTGGAACTTTTATTTTTTCAATTTTGCTGACGAATTGTACACATTGGCGTACATGCGTATGCCTGGATACGCGGCGGTCAGTACAAAACCATTCTTCCAAACTATAGCCATGTGCTGTCCGATGCTGATTTTTGCAGTAGGAGCTTTTTATCAGCTGTGGGGATGGTGAACATTGTCCATGAATCGGGATAATCCGAGCCTTATCTGACCTTACCAGCCCTTTTTACGATTTTTGATATTTCATCTGGCTGTGTACGGTCAGAGGAACTCCTATAGTAAAAACACGGGGATCTCCTCTCCCACGAGGGAGAGGAACTACCCTCTTGGTTATAAATCAATATATTTTTTGTAAGTATTCATTGGATTAACATTTCAAGCATATAAACCGATTATCAATATATTTATTTACCTATCTGAACCGAAATATTTGTTTCATTAACCTTAATAAAGTTGTAACGGTTAACCTTTTCAGACGAAGTTAAGAAATATTATTATTCCGAGGTCAAATGTCAAGTGATCGTGACCGGTGCGCCGATAAATATTTCCCTCAAAATTCAAACAATTTCAAAATTGCGACCAACTTTTCCTTTTGGCACTAGCAATACTCTGAGCAACATCCAATTGTTTATCTTTAAAGTTTAGACCTAATTATGCTCCGAAAAGAGTTTGTTCCACTCCAAAAATCCCACGATTTTGTCAGCTGATAGTGGACTTATTTGAGGAGGGGAATATGAATGCCTTCACCTCTCGCGAGAATATCACGGGAATTAATTAATATGCAAAATGACAATATGGCGGATATAGTAAATAAAAGTGTACTTCAAAACATAAATCTTTTATTGTGTGACTACACTCGATAAAGGTGCAGTTTTATCATTGCAACTTGGTATAATAAACATTAATTGATCGATCTGTTAAGCTAAATTATCGTAAAAAATCGACCCGACACCGCAAACATCGTTGAACGTGTATGACTGTGTGTTTTTAGTAATCCCCCGGTTTTCACTAAAGGAGTTCCTCTGACCCTATAAAGATGAAAAAAAAGAAAAAAAAGAAGGCTTATAGGGTCAGAGATGGCTCGGATTAGAATCGGGAATGAAAGGAAAGGCAAAGAAGGCAATTTTGCATGCAGCCCCCACCACCTGCCTAGAAACAGACCCATAGCCAGCCCTAAAATTTAACCGAGGCAAATCCCTTTATATGAAGGTCCGGTGGCATGCAGATCGCGACCCAACTCCAACCCGATTTGTTTTCTACGTGCGATTTCTTGTGTTTAAGTGCATCTTTTAGTTTGCTGCAAGACGATTTTCTTCAAGTTCAATGATTGATTATGTTGCGATCCTTCAGTTTTTGTATGTGAAGTATGTACATCTATCTCTGTATACTGCTGCACACCCTCACGGGTAAGTTTGAGCAGGCGATTCCGAAAATTCTACCAAGGCAACTTCCTCGGGTATGCCTCTGGCTTAGGACCTGGCAGCATTAGCAGAATATTTCAATGTCCAATAACCACTAATGGTGTTATGGTGTTATTTTGATCGTAACACATTCTGACAATCATGGTTATCAGGGGCGGATCAAGGATTTCAGCTTAGGGGGTGCGTAAGATTTTGGTCAATTTTCGGGTCCGTCTCTAGCCTCATAAAACGGTTGCGGTAGTGCATTGATATAGTAAAAAAGTCCGTTTTCAAATAAAAGATTTTAACAATGTGTTAATTAAACCACTCATTAGCCATTATGCGTCGAGCGAGCGATAAAAATTTTTATACTGAGGGCGTGCATCGAAATTGTTTGATATTTTATCTACAGTATAATTTGCCGGGTGAACGCTCACAAGTTCTCCTTTTTTCCAGAGGGATCAGATTGTGGAACAGCTTGCCGACCAGCACGATCGATGTCCTGCTTTTAATTGTACATACAAACTTCGATCCTCCTTCACGTGTACATAGTCACTTCACTGTGCGAGTATGTTCCAGAGGAACCCTGGACATTATCGGAAGAAGAAGAAGAAGAAGAAGTAACATGGACATCCATGTATGAATAAAAAAGTCCGTTTTCAAATAAAAGGATTTAACAAACCACATATGGGTGATTTCAAAAATAATGAAGCTTTTTATTAACATTCCAATATCTATTTACCAGAAAGCTAAATAACTAAGTTTTTAAGTCCTGGAGATGTGTTTAGTGGTAGTTGATTCTCATGCAAAGTTTCATCACATAAGCTTGCTTCCTTAAAAAGTTATGTTGTAAAAACATGTCAAAAAGTGTCCCAAGTGTACTGTTTTGCGTGACATTTCAACTAAAACACCATTTTTAGTTTTGAATAACTATGCAACCAGCTGACATATCAGCAAATGGTCTTTTTTATACAGTAGCATGGCATATTCACTATCGGTTACATAACATGTAACCCGTCTCCAAACATGTTTTATTTTTCCATAAGAGTTTGAAGTTGAAGTGTACTAAGACTTTTTGCACACACTTTTTCACCAGAATTGGTATACTGAGGTGCTGGTAGAAAAGGTGTTGATAATGAGGTGAATACAAGTTTTCTATTTCAGCACATAAATATGTATTCTTTAAGTTTTTCTACATTTCTATACATTATCTTGTTCATTGAACTTGTTGACAGCCATATACAATAACCAGTCAAAAACTGCCCCAAGTGTACAATTTAGCATAAATGATAGATATTTTTAAAGTCCACATGCCTTTTCAATCTCTAAGCACTTTTTTAGTAAGAACATGTCCAATAGGCATCAGCTATGACAACATTGTGATGGTAAGATAGCATGTAAAAATAATTCTGGCATATTTGTGTTGTCCCAAGTGTACATGAAATTTGACAATTTTGATTGAGAGGTGTCAGTTCCAGGAAAATTATACCACAATTCATTCTATTACAAGGCAGCAAGCAGAAAGGTGTAATTTCCATAGAAAATAGTCTGGAGAAGTGTTCTAATGGTAAAATAACATGATATTTTGTAAATATTCCAATTAACCTACAAGAAAAAAAGGTAAAATCATATATTTTTGTTGTTAACAATTATATTTGTTCTTTCTCTGTTCCATAGTAAGGCAACATTCTTCTACTTGACATATGCTGTATAAGGTTTAATAGATAATGCCTCTATGAGTATTTTACACTGCACATAAATATAACTACTGTTATTGTACACTTGGGACATAAAAATCTGGTTTTGCTCATTACACTTGATAAATGTCAAATAAGTTTTCAGGAAATGATTTGAAACATTAAAGATGGCAACTCTGGTCCTTAAAGTTCCCTTTGAGGGCACTTTAAGAAGTAAAACTGTTGTGACTCCAACTCAAACACATATTCAAGGTCTTTTTTTAGAAGGCCAGAGACCATTATATCAAATGAAGATTAATTGAGGTACTGGTACACTTGTTTGGATGTACAGTCTAGGTACAGAGATAAACTGGCTTGGATGTACAGAGGTACACCTTTTTACATCCAAAAAGGTGTACCTCTGTTTGAATATACAGATATTCCGTTGTTTGGATGTACAGAGGAATACTTGCTTGGATGTACAGAGGTATATGTGCAGAGGTGCATTTGTTTGGATGTACTCATGTTCACTGATATACAGAGGTACAGCTGTATAGAGGTACTAGTACTTGTCTAGATGTAAAGAGGTACCATTGTTTGCATGTACAGAGGCACCAAGTTTGCATTTATAAACCAGATGTACTGAAGTACACTTGTTTGGCTGTACAGATGTAGAGGTACATTTCTTTGCATGTATCAGATGTACATTATTATGTACACTTGTTTGGCTGTACAAATGTACCGAGATACAATTGTTTGCATGTGCCAGAGGTACATTATTATGTACACTTGTTTGGCTGTACAGATGGACAGAGGTTCATTTGTTAAGATATACAGAGATATAGATTTACACTTTTTTTCTACATGTGAGCATAGGTACACTTGTTTGGATTTATAGATGACAGATACATGTTAAGATGTACAGATGTAGATTTGGTTGGATGTACAGAGTTACACATGTATGGATGTATATAAGAGGTACAATTGTAAGGATGTACAGAGGTATGAAGGTACACTTGTTTGAATGTACAAAGGTACACTAAATGTTTGGGTGTACAGGGGTACACTCGTTAAGATGTACAGAGGTACACCTTTTTGGATTTACAGAGATACATCTGTTTGGATACAGAGAGGTACACTTGTTTGCATGTACATATGTGCAGCTGTTTTGCTGTAAAGATGTATGGAGGTACACTTGTTTGCATGTACAGAGGCACAGAGGTAAGCTTATTTGAAAGTAGAAAGGTACGGCAACACTTGTTTGCATGTACAGGTCAGAGATACATTTGTTTGGCTGTACGTTGAATGTAGAAAAGTACGCTTGTTTTAATGTACATACATATGTACACTTGTTTCACTGTACATAAATGTATTGGTACACTTTTGTTGCATGTACAGAGGTACAAGAACAAGTGTCTGCGTTCAGGTATGAGTTTAATAATTGTGTTCTGGCTTGGGATATAATACTTCAGACCATTTAACATGACTTCATTTGTTAGGAGTTAAGTTATGTATAATCAGTTGAATTGTATAGATGTTTGTTAAAGTAAATTGTTTTCAGTGTTTGAATAATATAACAATAATATAGGTATTCCTAAGGAAAGTTAATCTTGGTAATTCATTTGATAATTTAGAAAGTTTAATTTGTTCAATAGTTTTGTCCCAAGTGTACACATTTATAAATCTTTTATCAAATGCTATAAATTAACTCTTATTTATGAGGTATCAATATATTTATTGTAAGTTTTTGTGAGTCTACCAGAACAAAAGCAAAGATTTATTATTCCACAATATATTTTGTCTTAATGCTAAGATATTATTCAATCATTACTTTATTCTGATAAGATCTCTTGTTTTCAGAATAATAAGAAATCACTTTGCAATATTTAATTTTTCTATATTGTATGGAATTTTATCGTGAAATAATATTATAAGTGTTTATATTTACATATGTTCCTACAGGAACACTGATTTACACATTAAAATAAACATATTGATGATGTTAGTAAATTGTCCCAAGTGTACAGAATTATGGTTAATGTTTAAAACAAAAAAAATGAGGAAATTTTAAGCTCTTTAAGGGCATTTATGGATCATTGAAACCAAGAAAATGAGTGAATCATTGTTTAAAGTTTTATTTTGATGCTGTATTTACATTCATTGTTCATTTCCCTCCAAATGATTTGAGATAGAACGGTCTAAACCTGCAAACATTAATTGTAATCTTTAACTATTAAGTCTTAAAACAGAATATTACAAATAAAATTCCTGTTTAACACATAGGTCATGGGGCAAATTTTAAAAGTTCTTAACTTTGTAGCCAGTAGACTCTGTTTTAAGATCAGAAATGTATGTTGATTTTTAATAATGCAAGGCATTGTCCCAAGTGTACAAAAAGCAAGACAATGTGGCGTTTTTTAAGTATTCATATTTTTGGCAATTTTAATTTACACTTATGAAACTTTGCAAATATCTCGAGTATGTCCTAAATTATGCAAAACATAAAGTTTACTCTTCAAAAGTTTAAGATAATGGTGCATAAAAATGACATTAAGGTGTGTGTTTATAAAATAATGGACTTAAAAGCATAAAAACCTATATTTTTCAATTGTATTTGGACTACAGAACATATTTTTACTAAAAAATTATGGTTGAACATGTTACTTTATATGTACATGCTGCAAAAACAGTATTATGATTATTGTTTGAGATAATTTGTGAATCACAATTTGGTTATTTATTTCAAAAAAGTTCATTAAAATTCATATAAACACTTAGATTTTTATTGTAACATGTTAACTTATCCATTGGCCGTAATCATGACATAAACTTGAACATATTGGCTAACTATTGCACTAAAATTATAATCCCATCTGTAATTTGAAATTTTACCAAAAAATTACACTTATGCTTCATTATTTTTGAAATCACCCATATTAGCCATTATGCGTCGAGCAAGCGAAGCGAGCGATAAAAAAATGTATACGGAGGGCGTGCAACGAAATTGTTTGATATTTTATCTACAGTAACATGGACATACATGTATGAATAAAAAAATCCGTTTTCAAATAAAAGGAATTGAATTGAATGTTGTTTAATGGCTCATCAACACGTTACAGGTTATTTAGAGCCGCCCCAGAGAGAGGGGAAGGATACATAGGAATCCGGGAACCTGCCCTACTCTTATTATCGAATAGATTGTTATGGTTCTTTAACGTGCTCGGATGATAGACCGATACACGGAACCGCCCGGTTTACGTCCCCATCGACGGTCGAGGCTAAGGAAAAGTGTCTTGCCCAAGAACACACCGACGGAATAAAAGGATTTAACAATGTGTTAATTAAACCACTCATTAGCCATTATGCGTCGAGCGAGCGAAGCGAGCAAGAAAATTTATAATACTGAGAGCGTGCAACGAAATTGTTTGATATTTTATCTACAATAACATGGACATACATGTATGATCCGGAAATTTTAGGGGGAGGTGCGCCCCCCCCCCCGCCCCCCCCCCCCCCCACCACCCCCCTGGATCCGCTAGTGGTTATGTAAACACAAACCTGGGCTGGGCCTCAGAATTACCCTCCTGCACTGTTGTTGCGCCATTTTCCGTTGTTGATGATTTTGGACGACAACCTCACTATTTTGTAAACAAAACATTTAAATCTACCTATATTATGAATTTACGCAATCTACCTATATGATGAATTTACGCGTGTTCTTGTACTTTTACCTTTATCCGGCCAAATCATCTCGTGGAAGATAGCTCGTTTTCCGCATGCTCGTTTCCCGCTAGCGAAAAGCTCGTGCGCAACGTCCACACTTCCGGTTAATTGGTTCCCTATTTTTATGTAGTACATTGGAGGTACCCGTTCATGTGATACTATTCACTGGTGTTACAATTCCCTGCTTGTACGTATCTGCAGGGAGTAAGTAAACAGTATAGTTACTCCCTGGTATCTGGGTTGAACTTCCAGTGCTCAAAATAAAAAATAAAAAATGGCAATGATCTCCTGAGTGATAATAGCTTTAATTGTAAGACCCACCTTAGAGTACTGTTCTACCATTTGGAGCTCTCCCACACAAGAGCACTTCAAGAAGGTAACATGGTCCTGAGTCAATCGGCGCGCATCGGCATAGCTACTATTAGGCCATTTGAAAAATGACAAAACAAATGCAAAGTCCAAAAATGCAACAAATACTGAAGCCGGAGGGGTGGGGCGGGCGAGAGAGAGTGTGTGTGGGTGGTTGGAGGAGGGGTGGGGGTTGGGGAGAGGGTAAGGGTCAACATTTGTTTCTTATTTTATTTTACAGTGTAGGTAATAAACTCTATCAAATGTTAATTCTCAAATTTGTCAATTAGAAAAAAAAAAGATTTTTTTTTGTCAGTTATACGCCAAAACGCCCCCTTACATACGCCCCCTTACAGAGCCCCACCTCACCCCCCCCCCCCCCCACCCCCACACGCGCGATAGCGAGTGCATTATCGTCCGTACACGTGCAAGACTCATGCTCTATTGTATTTGTACCACAATAACTAACATATGCTGTGTATATCCTAAGGTATTACACGATGCATAGTGTGTATTTACGTTATTGTGGTACAAAAGTATAGACTAGAGCATGAGTTTTGCACGTGTACGGGGGGATAATGCACGAGCGTTAGCGTGTGCATTATCGTCCGTACACGTGCAAGATTCATGCTCTATTGTATTTGTACCACAATAACTAACATATGCTGTGTATATCCTCGGGTATTACACGATGCAAAGTGTGTATTTACGATATTGTGGTACAAAAGTATAGAATAGAGCATGAGTTTTGCCCGTGTACGGGGAGATAATGCACGAGCGTTAGCGTGTGCATTATCGTCCGTACACGTGCAAGACTCATGCTATGTTGTATTTGTACCACAATAACTAACATATGCTGTGTATATCCTCGAGTATTACACGATGCATAGTGTGTATTTAGGATATTGTGGTACAACAAATACCAGCAAACAATACATTTATTTATATTTAATTCAATTCTCTATCTATCTGCTGTATGGGAAGTTCATCACGAATAAGAACACTATCTGAAGCTATTTGAGATAACTGACTGAGACGAAGGGGGCTGTTAGGTGTTAATAAAGCCTGGAATTGTAAGTTTAAAAAAAGTGGAAGATTATCCTCAAGCTTTCGAAGATTATGTACAATTAGCAAAATTGTGTCGGTTGCATGCAAAATATATGTAAAAAAATGTTCATAATCAAAAGTAATTATTTTCGCGACGTGAGTGTTCTGCACAGGTCACAGACCTAATAACAAATAATTATTAAATTTTTAATATGTCAGGTCGACTCGTTATCTTTATTTTTGTATCCTATGTTTAGAGTTTGTCCACGTTGGAGTTTGTCCACGGTTGTAGATTTCAGTTACATGACTTACCTCCCCTGTTGTACGCATGCGCCATTTGCAGGGTGAATTTTGAACACAACAAATATGGTAATAATGGTGTCGGCGAAGGCAACCACGGTGTAAGTTTTGTAATTAACAAGTCTAATGTTTAATATTCATTCCTTTATTGAAATGTACTGTAATTCTGACATTCTAAATGACCAGTTCCAGTCACAGGCTCCGTTACAATGGTAGGCTATAATGTATTTTGAAAGAGTCACATCCATGACATTTTTCGCGCCATAAAATAAAATTGCCCATTTTGGAAGAACCGCTCCACTAAAATAAATCGGGAAATACACGAGTATAAACTTATGCAAGCAGTGCTATTCACAGGTTGGACAGGGACATTCAATATAATAATCACAGATTTGGGCAATGAGATTATATTCTAACGTTAGATAAAGTGCCGTTTAAAGTCCATCAGTATTGCCTGCGACAGGTGGACCATGACATTTTTTGCCTTGTGAACACTCTAGCACCTTCATTTGTTATTTCATCTTTACCAAAATTGCACTTATTGTTATTATCGATGAAAACTTTCGGCATGCGGTGAGTAGGCGGAAGGATTTGTTTCCAATCATTTAAAATTGAATGGCTGCATGGATTGATTTCATATTTCGGGAAAATGTTGACGCCCATATCTCAGCCATGTTCGTGTACCTAATGCCAGAGGTATGGCCCTTTGATATTTGAAGATTTGACGTTTCCTATCATTTCAAGAGACAGCATTCATGGATTGACTTCATATTTGGGGATAATGTTTATGGCCAATATATCTCGGCCAAGTTTTATAACCAGCCAGATCAAATGTATATGAGTTATGGCCCATGGATTTCAGAAAATGAACAGTTGTTGTGGTTTCTGCTCAAGCAATCTTTATGAAACAATGCCAGCCAGATCGCAACTATAATGCGGCTGTTAATGCTATTTATACTCCAACCTTGATGAAACTTGGGCACAATGGTTATGGCAACACTAGATAAATCCAGGTTTGATAACCAGCCAGATCGCACCTATAATGCCAGTGTCATGGCCCTTTGATATTTAAAAATTGAAGACTTTTGCCTTGCCCGTCCAGTAACTTTAACATTTGTATTCCAATCTTGATGAAACTTGGGGACATCGTTTACGGCAACACTATCTCATCCAGGCTTGATAACCAGCCAGATAACACCTATAATGCTGGAGTTATGGCTCTTTGATTAAGTGCGAAGTGACCTGATACATGAACCTTCTCTTTACATACATGGTTTGTGTTACACCTTGTCATCCCTTGTTTTTTGATGGTTTTGTCTTTGTATATTTACATTAAATTTTTGGTTACCGGTAGTACTTATGACCTATCTATGTGTCGACGTGCCGTAAAACACCATTCATTCATTCATTCATTCATTCATTCATTCATTCAATCATTCATTCATTCATTCATTCATTCATTCATTCATTCATTCATTCATTCATTCATTCATTCATTCATTCTTTGCTTCATTTTGATCATGTTTATTATAAAGCTTAATATGTGTTGATGGTGATGCTATTTGATATATATGTATACAGTAACAGTTTGTTATAATTGAATGCATTTTGTTTAACAGATGAAGACGCTGCATACTTTTTCATCAGATGAGGATTTCAAGGAGTTTTGCTGAATTTTCAAAATGACATAACTTCCAAATATGTATATTCAAACAAGAAACCTAGGGAAAACAGGCATGTAGGTGATTTTTTTTAAAAGTTGTTGCCAGACAAGAAATGTTCAATGGCAAATAAAAGGTTCACACTTTCTTTTTATTACTATTTAATACTGAAAAAAACATGGAAAACACTCCAATTGGCCAGTGTCTTGAAAGCCCCCTGGCAGAGTGGTCTAACGCTGGAGCTCGCAGAAGCATCTGTATCCCACTGCTACCACATAAGTTTGAGTCTCAGCGGATGTTTATTTTTATGTGGGAAAAGCAACCTCATGGCAATGATGGTAAAGACGCTACGTTTGAAACCTTCTCGCCTCTCACCGCTACAGGCTCAAATCCCACTGGCAGCTCAGCTTGTCAAGTAATAAAGAGTTGATTCTTACTAATGGTGGGAGATGTACAGTATTGGTTGTACGCAGGAAAAGGTGGGTGCTCTGCCTCCACCACACAGAAATCGATCATCATATATACCGTAGCCTAAAATGTGCTGAAAATGACGTTAAAAGCCATTCGATCAGTTATGTGGGAATGTTTGCAATTTTTCCTGCAGAAGTTCTATTGTTCTATTCATGTGTCTGGATTCAGGTACATGTATCCAAGGTCTTCCTATATGACCTAAGTGCTGTATAAAACCCAATTTAAAAAAATCATAGCATGAGTTCAGACATATTTTAAAAATTAAGACGAGATGTGTTGAAAATCACAATGAAAACAAAGGACCATTTATTTATTGAAAAATCACTTTCATTTTTGTTCAGACTCAAGCATATACAGATTTTAGTCCAGGGATTTATCTGTTCTAAATCTACATGTGGTGGTCAGAACCCCTTGCCCATCTCTCTAAATCTGTCAGTTACAAGATCCAGTGATTTATATCAATCACAGCTGGTGTTCTCAATGATAAAATTAGTAAAACATGCCCTTAAAGTTAGAACTGAAGATGTAGTGCAATTTCATATTCATAGTTGTTTTTAAATGTTTCTATGCACAATTGAATTTACTGAAAAGGAGTTAAAATACTGCTTAAAGATTGGTCATACTACATTGATATACTGACATCTTACATTAACTTGTTGTGTAATATTATATATTTACTTATATATATTTGTCTCTTTCAGTTTTGACAAGATTAGATAATGAGAGGTTGTACTTTGAAGATGTCACAAGTTAGGGATCTGAGATTCTGTTTGATGGGACACATATAATTATCATTGTTGGCTTTAAGCAGTTTGACTGTGATTTTGGAAAGCCACGTAGAAAGAAGGCAAAATACATAAGGTGAGAAACTGATGTCATCTTACAGAACTTTACAGTTGCTGCAAATCCTATCATATGCAAAGATTTTTATCCCAGGATGTTTTTGTGTCACCTACTTAGCATGGCAGACACATAGGGATCACTTTGCCCGTTATCTGTCATCCGTCCGTTGTTGTCCGTTTAACTTCAGTCTGCAGCCAAACTTGAAAGTATTTGACCTATGTTCAGGAAACTTCACACACAGCTTGATGTTAACTCGAGGAATTTTGGTATACATGTCCGATAACTGAGTCTCATTTTGGTAAGGTTATACCCCTTTTTTGGCGAAAACGATATTACCGTTTTCAGCCATACGCTATCGCTCATAGACTGGATACATCGGTTAAGCGCACCACGCGGATGTTACCATATTTTTCAAGACCAGACCTATTTCACTGAACGCATTATCTCAGTCCGACGATTTGTCTTGATTTTTGCAATGCTTGTATTTGAAACTAGTCTTGATCATCTTCGACGCTTGATTGTAAATACAAACGCCTTGAACGTTTGTGCAGAAACAAATTTGAAACTGGAAGCACGTGACCATAATTATTATTTTTTAAGTATTTCTGAGAATGGTTTAATTTGCGGGACCCGGTACGGTTTTTGGCGTGATTTGCGGGACGATCCTAAAAATGTAAAAAAATTAATATTGTTCTTGTTATATGATGGATAAATAAAAGGAAAATAAAGGAAAATAAAACACTATTTTAGCTCTACGGGCCGAGGGCCAGCAGAGCTTATGGGATCGTGTGTTGTCCGTCGTCCCTCCGTCCGTAAACTTTTACCTTGTTAAGACTATTATAGGGCCTTCATTTTTCATCCGATCTTTACCAACCTCTAACAGATTGTTAATATCATCGAAAGCTTGGACAAGTTCGAAAACCAGCCAAATCAAACCAGTAACAGCAGAGTTATGGCCCTTGATTTAGTCAAAAATGATATATTTTGCCTCAAGACGACAGTGCCTTCATTTTTCATCCGATCTTTACCATACTTTACCAGATTGTTAATATCAATGAAAGCTTGGACAAATTTGAAAAACACCCAGATTAGACCCGCAACAGCGGAGTTATGGCCCTTGATTTAGTTAAAAATGCTAGCCCTGTAACGATTTTAATACAAAAACTTTGTCCTGACTAGTTCTCCTGAACCCCTGGTCGGATTTAAACAAAACTTTTTAGGGATGATCAGTTCCTGGTCTAGTTGGGCAAATCATCGCCGTGTTCCGGTTGAATGAGTTATGGCCCTTTAAAGGTTTTAATACACAAACTTTGTCAGGATTAGTTCTGCTGAACCCTTCGCCAGATTTCAACGAAACTTTGCAGGGATGATCAGCACCAAGCCTAGTTGTGCATATCATCATCGCGTTCTGGTTTACAGATTTTTGGCGGAGTTATGGCCCTTTAAATGTGTTTGATACACGAACATTTTCCGGGCTAGTTCTCCTGAACCCCTGGCTGGATTTTAACGAAACTAGACGAGGATGATCAATATCAAGAGTAGTTGTGCATGTCGTCGACATATTCCGGTTGAATGATTTTTGGCAGAGTTATGCCCCTTTAAAGGATTAATAGACAAAATGTGTCCAGGTTAGTCTCTTCTGAACTCCTTTCCGGATCTCAACGAATCTTGATGGGGGTTGATCAGTACCAAGCCTAGTTGCACCTGTCATTGCCCTGTTGTGGTTGAATGAATTTTGGCAGAGTTATGACCCTTTAAAGGTTTTAATACACTAACTTTGTACAGACTAGTTTTCTTGAACCTCTGGCTGGATTGCAACAAAACTTGGCAGGGATGATCAATACCAAGCCTAGTTGCGTAGGTCATCACCATGTTCCGGTTGAATGATTTTTGTAAAGAGTTATTTCCCCTTATATATAAACTTTATCGTTAGCCAGTAGAGCGCCCACAGGCCCTCTTGGGCCTCTTATTTTATTTTAATAAAATGCGTATTATTAATAAATTATAAATAAAACTAAGTAAAATAGCGAAATATTCAATATCGACAAATATTATGTACTGGCAAATATTCATTGTTAATAACAATTTCGGGACAAGTTAAAAACATCAGGGTAAGTGACTTTTCAATCATGGCAAGTGGACTTTTAAAATCGACTTGCCCTGGGCTATTCCCCAATTTTGATTTTCTTGGAGCACTGTTGCAACTATTCCTCTAAAACTACTTGATGTCTAGTAATACCTATCAGCCGGAAATTCAAGATGTCCACTACGGCTAAAAGTAGATACAAATATAATTTCGTCCACTTCCCAAAAACTATAGGTTTTATTGATTTGGAACCTTAAACCAAAATGACCAGCATGCCATGTAGTTGGTCCTAACAAAAATAATTTTGATTCGATGTCAAACATGGCAGCCAGCTCCCATCTTTGTTTATATAGAGTTACATGTAGTAAAAACTTGTGGCGACTACTCCTCTGAAACTACTTCATGGATTTTTATGAAACTTTACAAGAATGTTGCTCTTGCTGTCTCCTTGGTCCTAGCAAAAAAACAGATCGGCCGGAAATTCAAGATAGCTGCCACATCAACAAATAGATTTTACACAATACAAGTTTGTGGTGACTACTTCTCAAAAACCATTAGTATTATTGCTTTTGAACCTTTACTAAAATGACCGGCATGACATGTAGTTGGTCCTACACAAACTTCATTTCAATTCGATGTCAAACATGGCCACCAGCGGACATCTTCGTTTACGTAAAGTAATAAAGGAAAAACTTGTGGCGATAACTCGAAAATACTTGATGGATTTTCATGACACTTTACAGGAATGTTGCTCCTGATGTCTAGTTGGTCCTAAATAAAAATCAGGTCGGCCTAAACTTGAAAATGGCCGCCACAGCTAAAAATACATATTTAAAAATCAAGTTCATGGCAACTACTAAAAAAAACGAAGATTTTAACCAACTATCTCAAACAATAACTTGCCACTTCATACAACCCTTACTCATGAACTTCAGGTGAGGATTCAGCAGCCTCTTGCTCAGTGTATAAGGACGCCTCGGGTTGAGAGATCTATAACATGTAACAAGAATCACTTCGCCAGTAACAGTCATAACAATTCATACAATCTTTAATCTTAACTATAGGAACAGCTCAAAACCATTTGCTTACGTTTTCGCCATTCAGTATGCAGTACTTTGATTATAAAACTTTAACCTGCAACTCTTCTATATATAAATAGCTTGACTATTCGAAGAATAAGAGAGCTTATGTAATCACCCCGGTGTCCGCGTCCGTCATCAAGGTTTGCGCGTAAGCTGTGTTTACAAATTGAAGGCGAAAGCTGTGTTTACAAGTCTATATCTTGTACATTTTTTATCCAAGCATAACCAAATTTGGCCATGGGCTTCCTTATAGCATTATCTCAAGGGCTGCATAAGTAATTTTGGTTCCTGTATCACTTGGACTCCCCTGGAATGCAAATTATGATAGCCCTTAAAATGTGTCTCATTTCACAGAAATGTTGCATGTAAGCTGTGTTTACAAGTCTATATCTCTTACATTTCTTGTCCTAGCTCAAATAAATTTGGGAATTGGTTTCCTTATAGTATGTTGTAAAGGGTTGCATCAGTGATTTTGTCTTCTACAAATTCTGGGATGGCCCATTAAATGTGCAATAAAGGCAGATCAAGGTTTGCATGTAAGCTGTTGTATATATCTATATCTCTTGAAATATTTGTCTTGCGTCTCCCAAATTTTGTTTTGGGAATTCTTATAGGATTATCTAAATGGATGCATACCTAATTTAGGTATAAATTAATCATGGGATCCCTGGGCACCCATAGACCCCAACTTAAGACTATGAAATGTGCAATCATTTTGGTAAAGCACTCGTGAAAATATATGATTTCTCACTTCTCGATGAAAATAAATCCTATTTTCACTCCAAACCAAACCCCCCACACACACGTTTCTGTGCTATACACATATAGCTATGTTGCGCACCACCCTCCCCTCCACCACCACCCTCTATCCCTCACCAAAACAGGTGCATTGTTGTTGTTTTTTTGTCATTTTTTTTGAAATATATACATTCTACATGATTGTAAATGTAGATATTTGTGTGAAAACTGATGTATTATATAATTAACTGTATTATCAATTAGAAACATGTTATTATATTTATTTCAAAACTAAGTTTATAGTTTGAAAAACATCCATATCTTAATCTATACCACCCACCCCCAAACCCACTCCCACACACATTTAAATATCTTGTAAGAAATTATTATTATTATGAAATTACCTCGTGTCATCAAAGAAACATTTTGGCCCTTGATTTAATAAAAATTCCTTCTTGACACACCAAGCTCCCCATGCTTGTTTTCACTTTTTTTTTCTGATAGTATGCCGGGTGTATAATTTTTTGTAAAATTTTAAACAGTTGAGCTGCGCTGTTCTCCGCCAGCTCTTGTTTTTAGCTCTACTGATCAAAGATCAGCAGAGCTTATGCCGTGGTGTGGCGTCCGTCCGTAAACTTTTTTGTGAGGCGACTACTCCTCTGAAACTACTTGACGGATTTTCATGAAGTTCACAGGAATGTTGCTCTTGATGTGTAGTTGATCCTAGCAAAAATTCAGGTTGGCCGGAAATTCAAAATGTGATTTTGTGGCGACTACTTATCAAAAACCATAAGTGATATTGATTTGAAACATTAACCAAAATGACTGGCATGACATGTAGTTGGTCGTAACCAAAGTTCATTTTGACTGAATGTCAAACATGGCCGCCAGTGGCCATCTTTGTTTACATAGTGTTACATAGGAAAAACTTGTGGCGACTACTCCTCTGAAACTACTTGACGGATTTTCATGAAACTTCACAGAAATGTTGCTATTGATGTCTAGTTGATCTTAGCAAAAATTCAGGTCGGCCGGAAATTCAAGCTGGCCGCTATGGTTAAAAATAGATTTTTAAAAAATAAATTCGTAGCGACTACTTCTTGAAAACTATATTTTGTCTGCCAGCGGCCATCTTTGTTTACATAGAGTTATATTGTAAAAAATTGTAGCGACTACTCCTCTGAAACTACTGGATTTTCATGAAACTTCACAGGAATGTTGCTCTTGGTGTCTAGTTGATCCTTGTAAAAATTTCAGGTTGGCCGGAAATTCAAGATGGCCGCCATGGCTAAAAATAGGTTTTTAAAGGCATTTTCGGTAGTTTTCCATGCGCAGCTTCTTTGGGCGACTTCTCTTCTAGAACTATTTGATGGATTTTCCTACAAATTTACAGGAATGTTGCTTTTGATGTCTAGCCGATGTTTTGACTTGTTTTGTTTTTTAATTTATTTTTTGAATTTTATTTTTTTATTTAATTGTGTTTTTTTTTGAGTTTTTTTTGTTGTCTTTATTTAAATAAAGGCCTATTATTAGATACATAAAATAGGAAAAATATAGCATTTTGTAAAAATTCCAACAAAATTTAAAAAAAATAAGCATAATGGTACGGTTCCAAAAACCAATATTAAATCTCAATATGCATGGTGACCTATAAATTTAATTGAATATATTGTCTAAATATATGTTCAAATAAGTGCCTAGGAAGTTTGAACAAATTCTGTTATTAGGAACATAGCAAAAAAGGAAAATATACCATTTCTATATAATTTCATACAAAACTTGGCCTTTTAGCATAGGGGTAGGGTTTCAATTTTTTTTTCTAAACAAGCATGGGGACCTATCATTTTTATTGCACATTTTGTTTTTATATATGTTAAACTATGTGCTTAGAAAGTTTAAACAAATTCTATTATTGGGAACATACAAAAAAAAATGGATATTGTATCATTATGGGCTAATTTGTGCATAAATTGTGGTAATGGTCTCAACAGATTTTGTAAAAAAATCTATGTTTTACATAAAGATGAGCTTTAAATGTTATTGTAATTAAATGTTCTTTACATTAATACAATTTTAGCAGAATTGTGACCAATGAATAAATGATTAGACTTCAAAAATGTCTTATTTAGCTATTTCATGGACTTGTTCAACTTTTTGGACAGATTGAGATGACGGTGGCATTACAAATTATTTTTTAAAATTTTAACAATCATGGTGACCTACCATTATTTTTGCCTTTCCTGTCTATATATATAACAGACTTACTGTACAAAAAGTTTAAAGAAAATCTGTTATGCAGAAAAAAGACATGTTTGTAGCAACTTCTTGAAAACTGTAAGTGATAGTCATATGGGACTTTTTCTAAAATTATCAGCATGACATGATGTTGGTCCATGTCAATGTTTTTTTGATTTGACATTAAACATGGCTGCCGGTAGCCATCTTTGTTGACATAGAGTTATATAGTGAATACTTGTAGCGACTACATCTCTGAAACTGCTTGAAGGATTTTCCAGAAACTTAACAGAAATGTTGCTGTTGATGTGTAGTTGATCCTAACAAAATTTCAGGTCGGAAACTCAAGATGGCCATCATGGCTAAAAATAGATTGCTAAAAAACTAATTTGTTGTGACTACTTCTTGAAAACTATAAGTGATATTGATATGGGACATTTTCTAACATGATCAGCATGACATGATGTTGGTCCATGTTGAAAATTATTTTGATTCGACATTAAACATGGTTGCCACCGGCCATCTTTGTTTACATAGAGTTATATATAAAAAAACTTGTAAGGACTACTCTGAAACTAATTGAAAGATTTTCATGAAATTTCACAGGAATGCTGATCTAGCTTTCAGAACCTCCCAGAAGAGCTTCAAGGTCATTGACCTCTTGTTAATAAGCAAATGCCTCTGTATGTCCGTCCATCCATCCATATCTTACCGTAAACTAGTGGGCAGAGTTCAGCCAGTTTGATACATGACTTCACCACATGGTACAGCCGTTCAAAAAAAACATCATTCTAGACTGCATCCACAGGACCTCTTTCAAATTCAAACAATTTTTTTCTTCTAATTTTTCATCCAGTACAATTTGCGATTCTGCCATAGCGAATGGCGCACTTGAACGATGATGCAATATTTGTTGCTATGTCACCACCAATTACCGTAATTACTCAAATTATTATGCCCCACTTCGAAGAAAAGTGGGAGCATATTGCTTTGCAAATGTGGGTCTGTCTGTCAGTCTGTCGGTTCGTCCCGAAATATTGTTTCACACTAACTCGAGAACAGCTGGCACTACAAACTCGAAACTTTGCAGGAATACTTGTGTCATGGTCTAGTTGTGAACCTCCCCTTACCTCCCTTTTGAGTAGATTCTCATAAGAAATGTGGTTGCCATGGTAACAAAACCTGTAAAAAATCACTAAATATTGCTTGTCTTTGTGATAACTCAAGAACAGCTGGAGCTACAAACTGGAAACTTGACAGGAATGTTTGTGTCATGATGTTATTGAGCACCTCCCCTTTTGGGTAGATTTGCTTAAGAAATGTGGTTGCCATGGTAACAAAACTTGTAAAAAATCACTAAAAATTGCTTGTCTTTGCGATTACTCAAGTACAGCTGGACTACAAATGCGAAACTTGGCAAGAATGTTTGTGTCATGGTGTAGTTGTACACCTCCCCTTTTGGGTAGAATTGCTTAAGAAATGTGGTTGCCATAGTAACAAAACTTGTAAAAAAACTGTTTTACGTAGACTTGTACAGTAAAAAGATTAAAAAATCTCTGAAACTACAAGAGCCAGAGGTTTAATATTTTGCATTTACTATGAGCTTACGGTCCTTTACCAAGTTTGTTCAAATGGTGACCCTGGGGTCACATTTGGCCCAGCCCCAGGGGTCACATGTTTTACATAGACTTGTATAGGGAAAAACTTAAAAAAATGAGCTTATGGTCCTTTACCAAGTTTATTCAAATGTTGACCCTGGGGTCACATGTTTTACACAGACTTGTATAGGTAAAAACTTAAAAAATCTTCTTCTGAAACCACAAGGCACAGTTCTCATATATTACATGTAGCCCTGGGGTCACATTTGGCCCTGCCCCATGGGTTACACTCTAGCACCTTCATTTTGTATTTGATCTTTACCAAACTTTGTCAGTGTTTTTATATCAATGTTTTAACACAACAGGGGCCACATTTCTTGAACAATCTTAACCAAACTTGGACAGATTGTATATGACCATAAGATTTCGAACAAGTTTGATAATGGGCCAGTACTCAGGCCCTCTTGTTTAAAAAGTCAATTACATACTAAAAGTCGTACAGTATTCAAACTTCATAAACACATCTATTCGGCAGCATTATGTTCCTACCCAAATCAGGTCCATATAACTTGCCTTTTAATATTACACTTAACATTTTTTTTACACCATTTTGTAAGCAACCATTAACCCTTCAGCGGGGCATTCGGGTCTCTTGGACACATTTTCTAGTTGTTTAAGTTTCGGTGGGGGGGACGGGTGCAAATTTATTTTTGTTATATCTCAGCATTACCATGTCTGTACTTCATCAAATTTTAACAGCACCTTCCTCCATCAAGCACTTACCATTCCCTGAAAACTAGGTCACTGTGACCTACTTTCTCCAAAATATACGTTACGTTAACCTTTTTGTTTAAGGTTTGGGGATACGGGTGCGAATTTATTTTTGTTATATCTCAGCATTACCGTGTCTGATCTTCATGAGACTTTAACAGCGCCTTTCTCTCACGAAGTACTTACCATACCCTGAAAATTACTTCATCTTGGCCTACTTTTACCAAAATATTCATAATGTTAACTTTTTTGTTTAAGATTGTTATGTTTGTCACTAAATGTTAACTTTCTTGTTTAAACTTGTTATTTCTCAGCGTTGCCATGTCCAATTCTTACAAACTTATCCTCACATATACCAAACATGATTACACATGAAAACCAGGCTTTAATGCCACCAGGCGTTACGTCTTGTTTGTTCTTCATTTTAATATTTTAATCAATGGTAAACATTTATTTTTATTTTTTATTTATTTGAAAAAGTCCTCTCTTTAATGCAGCATGCATATGATATGGAAATATTGATACCCAATTTGTTTGTGTTTTACGTCATTTCAGCACATTTTAGGCTACATTTATATATGACGGACATTTTTTCTTGTAGTGGAGGCAGACCACCCACTTTACTATTCTTGGGTAGAACCTGTACTGTACACCTCCCGCCATTCGTAAGAATCAACATTTTCTCACAGGTCGAGCTCCCAGTGGATTTCAACAAGAATCATCACATATATACTAGTTTATGAAAAATATTTCATACTTATTATTTATCCGTGAGCAAGATAATTAAACCACATTGCTTAGTACTGGTTCTACCCAGGAAACCATCGAGAGTGATTAATCTAAGTTGCAAGAACTTGTTTCGGAATCAATGTTAAATAAATATGTTTAAACTAAACTTATTATATGTATTAAAAGAATGAAACGGTCAGTGTACTAAATTTGGTCAAATATCAAACATTAAAACACAGTAGGAATATTTAAATTTATATCGAACAAAAAGCTGTCCAACATGTATAGTAAGTACATACAGCTGATTTCAATTGCTTTGGGTCCTATAATATATACAAAAATCTATGGACGGTGGGGTAAAAAGAAAATTAGATTATCTATGGGTGGTGGGGTGAGGAGAAAGAAAAAAAAATTCTATGGGTGGTGCCGTGGTGGAGTAAGTAGACCGACACATTCTGTGGGTGGTGGGGTGTGTAGGCAAACAAATTCTATGGGTGGTGGGGGTAAAAAAAAGGTTTTTCCAACGCCCCCATTCATCATTACACAAAATCATATTCTTTAACTCATGCTTTTATTTTAACAAAATTATGGCCCCTTTTTTACTTTGGTTAAAGTTTTTTATGTAAGCTTGTATCTCGGAAACTACTTTACATAATGGATTGAAACTTCACCAATTTGTTTGACATTATTAGACAACATTATAGAGTCAGGTTCTATAACTCATGCTTTTAATTTGACTAAATTATGGCCCCTTATACTTAAACAAACTTTAAAGTTTTGTATGTAAGCTTGTATCTGGGAAACTACATACTGGATTGAAACTTCACACATGTATATGCCAGGTTCTATAACTCTTGCTTTTATTCTAACAAAATTATGGCCCCTTGTGTACTTAATAAAAATTGGTTACACTTCTGTGTATTTAGCGTGTCAACTTAGTCTTATTTAAATGTTTCATTATATCTCAGAATCACCTTAAAGAATTCAGTGAAACATCACACATTCATTCACTTTTTTGTGAAGAACTTTAATAGATACAAGTGCAATAATCCTGTTCGGCAGTAAAGCAGAATTTTGCCTTTCAACTTAATTTCCCAATAAACAGACAAGGCCCCAAAAGTTGAGCGTATCTATCGACAGGTGGTGCTTCTTGTTTTGTTGAAAACAATCATGTTACCAAACTGTTTCAGTGAAAAATACAGACAAAAGTTTTTTGTGATTGATTTATTTCTTTTCAAAGTTTTAACAGTTCGATTTCAATTTTTTTTTTACTTACTCTGAATTTTAAATTTTGCTCATTTTGTCCCTTGTTAAAAAAAAAGTATTTCTTTAGATACAGGTGAAATGATTTATGGGCGTCTAAATGAACCAGCAGAATCTTTAAGACAGTAAGGGTAGGGAGATCTATGATTTAGCTATGATCCGCCTTTACCTGCAGTTGCTCTAAATAACTAAATTTGTTGATAAGTTTTTGTCTCGCCTTTTCGAAGAAAAAAAGAGACATAGGTGTTGCTTTTCCGGCGGCGGCGGCAACATTCAAGTTTGCGTTTAGGTCATTTTCTCACAAACTGTATGCACTAGACCTTTCAAACTTTGCTTATAGTTGTATCATGGGTGGTACATCGCAACGTGACAAAGCAAATGTGGAAGTGACGTTGACCCTCCAAGCAAAGGGCAGATAACTTACTAATCTACAAAATTTGGCAGGAAGCCTCAGTATGATGTGTAGTTGTGCAAAGCATGGTATATAAATGGAATTTTGGACAAGTTCGAAAACCAGCTAGATCTAGTTAGTAACGAAAGGTTATTGCCCTTGATTTGTTGAAAAATGCTTTATTGTATTTTCCTTTGTTAAATCTGTAGTTACTTCATTTTTTATCTGATCTTTACCATATTTGTTTAGAATGTTAATATACCCCACCCCCACACCCATTTTTAGAGATCAGCAGAGCTTATGCCGTGGTGAGGTGTCCGTCTGTCCGTCTGTCTGTCCGTCCGTAAACTTTTTTTGTAGGGACTACTCCTCTGAAACTACTGAATGGATTTTCATGAAACTTTACAGAAATGTTGCCCATGAACCTAGCAAAAATTTATGCTGATGTGAAATCCAAGATGGCCACCAAATTTAAAAATAGATTTTTAAAAAACAAGTTTGTAGCGACTACTTCTTGAAAACTCTTAAGTGATATTGATATGGGACTTTTTCTAAAATGATCAGCATGACATGACGTTGGTCCTTGTCGAAAATCGTTTTGATTCGACGTTAAACATGGCTGCATCTTTGTTTACATACAGTTATTTAGTAAAAACTTGTAGCGACTACTCCTCTGAAACTACTCAACGGATTTCCATGAAACTTCACAGGAATGTTGCTCTTGATGTCTAAATGATCCTAGCAACATTTCAGGTTTGTCTGAAATTCAAGATGGCCACCACAGCTAAAAATAGATTTTCAAAAAACAAGGTTGTAGCGAGTACTTCTTGAAAACTATAAGAGATATTGATATGGGACTTTTTCTAAAATGATCAGTATGGAATGATGTTGATCCTTGTCGAAATTTATTTTGATGCAACGTTAAACATGGCCGCCAGCGGCCATCTTTGTTTACATAGACAGGGCTCCGGAAATATGGTTGCCCGACGCCCCGGGCAAGTGGATTTTGAATGCGGGCAGGTGTCCTTCGTAAATCTGGTTGTCCGTCACTTGCCCGATGGACGTTTCATTATTAGATAAAAATCAAGGGGAAATTTGCCTGGACTGTGAAGTTTGCAGATAATTGCGTAGTAATTAACCACCTGTCGCTTTCGCCGCGAGCAATTACTGATAAGTGTCGTAAAACTGACCTGTTTTATTCGTTATTGTTTAATCCCTCCCACTTGACAGTTTATCAGAATTTGATTGGCCGAGGAACGCTTGGGGTGCCAATCTTCAATTGAAGATACGCGGTCTTTAGAATTCGTGTACCGTGTGAAACATACCCCCGTAACGAGCCCCTCTATGCAGGAAGTAAGTCACGCGCCAGATTAGTGTGAAATGCACATCAGTGTGTAGATGGTGTTGTCGCTTTGTATGTCGGTCGGTGTGTCGTAGGTAATATTCTGTTCAATTCATAACTTTCACATCTGTTCAACTTCCGGTAGATTGAGATATTCAATAGGTGAAAATAAAGGGGTTTACTCGGACTTTATCCTCAAATTCTATATGAAAAATGAAAACATTAGACCAAGATTTAAATTAGATGTATCCATATTGGTGTTTTAAAATCAGACAACACCAAAAGAAGATACGTAGATATACATAAAAAATAAAGCTTTTAATATAATTATCACTACAAACTAGTTTTATAAAGGGCTAAAGTCAGTTGAGCACCAACGATAAACACCGAGTTTACCCCCTACCAGAATGTGGGGGTATTTTATTTTAGTGATCACTGATTGGTCAAATTATTTTGATGATGTCATGTGAAAGTTATGAATAATTAAAAATCATGACGCAACACTTGACCTAGTACTGTATCCATATTATCCAATCAAATAACCAATGTATTTTTATCAGCCAATGAAACAACTCCCGTTCACTACCACGTGGTAAAGTGAAACAATGGCGATTCAATCATCAAACCAATTTGTAAACAAGAAGGGCAATTAAACGATTATGGCAATTTGACAGCGTTGTTTGATGAGCAAAGAGACTATCGACGCATGTCGCTATCGATGCATGTCTTAATGAATAGGTGTGCATCTTTTTTTATTTCAAAATGCCATGTTTGTTTTGAATGAATCTGAGATCAATGACGGAATGGCGTGTTTTTGTTTTGAACTTCAAGTTTGCCATTGTATCCTAGATGTGCTTCGACCTTGGGTAATTTCGATAAGTATTCGAAGAATTTCAATTTGGAATCTCAAAAGATATTAACAGAAAAACAACTACAGTACCAGTCAGACTTAGGCATAAAGCGTGCTAATAATTTCCAACACATAATATTTATCTACATGAATTATATAACGAAAGTGAAAGTAGGAAAAAAGTTCTGTTTGACCTAATGCATCATTCTTTTTATCTGGTGTAGTCTATAACAAAAGTAATAGTAGAAAAAAGTTTTGTTCAACCTAATGCATCTTTTTATCTGCCTGCCCTTTTGTAATTACTGCACTAGGAGCAAGCATCTTGTACATCTTAATTCAATAGGTATTAGAGTCTACCAATTTGGTACCAGGTTCATCAGTGATGTTATATCCTCGGGGTATCCCCACGGACACCCCACTCCCCCTCTCCTACCGGTGGAGGAAAAGTCATTAATTTTACAATGAAATAATGTAAAAAATTATGACAAAAAAAAAAGACAGTGAGAGAAAAGTATTTAACTTAGCGTGCGGTCTCGACGTAGCTTAATTTTGGGGCAAGGGACTTTTGAAATTGGGGCAAGTGACATTTTGGGCAGGGCAAGTGGATTTTCAAAATATTTCCAGACCCCTGATAGAGTTATATAATGAAAACTTGTAGCGACTACTCCTCTGAAACTACTTGACGGATTTTCATGAAACTTCATAGGAATGTTGCTCTTGATGTCTAATTGATCCTAGCAAAATTTCAGGTCGGCCGGAAATTCAAGATGGCCACCACGGCTAAAAATAATCTAAAAAACAAGTTTGTAGCGACTACTTCTAGAAAACTATAAGTGATATTGATATGCGTCTTTTCCTAAAATGATCAGTATGACATGATGTTGATCCTTGTCGAAAATTATTTTGATTCGATGTTAAACATGACTGCCAGAGGCTATCTTTGTTAACATAGAGTTATATAATGAAAACTTGTAGCGACTACTCCTCTGAAACTACAAGACGGATTTTCATGAAACTTCACCCGAATGTTGCTCTTGATGTCTTATTGATCCTAGCAAAACTTCAGGTCGGCAGGAAATTCAAGATGGTCGCCACGGCTAAAAAAAGATTTTCAAAAAACAAGTTTGTAACAACTACTTCTTGAAAACTATAAGTGATATTGATATGGGACTTTTTCTAAAATGATCAGCATGACATGATGTTGGTCCTTGTCGAAAATTGTTTTGATTCGATGTTAAACATGGCTGTTAGCGGCAGTCTTTGTTTACATAGAGTTATCTAGTAAAAAGTTGTAGCGACTACTCCTCTGCAACTACTCGACGGATTTTGATGAAAGTTCACAGGAATGTTGCTCCTGATATCTAATTGATCCTAGCAAAATTTCAAGTCTGCCGGAAATTCAAGATGGCCGCCATGGCTAAAAATAGATTTTCAAAATACAAGTTTGTAGCGTCTACTTCTTGAAAACTATAAGTGATATTGATATGGGACTTTTTCTAAAATGATCAGTATGATATGATGTTGATCCTTGTCAAAAATTATTTTGATTTGATGTTAAACATGGCCGCCAATGGCCATCTTTGTTTGCATAGAGTTATATAATGAAAACTTTTAGCGACTACTCCTCTGAAACTACTTGACAGATTTTCATGAAACTTCACAGGAATGCTGATCTAGCTATCAAAAACCTATCAGTAGAGCTTCAAGGTCATTGACCTCTTGTTAGTGACTAAAATGTTTACAAACTTTCATTTAAGCATCACTGACCTTTTTATTTTAAAGTCCAGCCCCCGTTAGGCAAGACATGTGAATCCTTGTTTAACATTTCAGTAGCTCATTGGATAAGGCCTTGTGCTTTAGAGCTAAGACCTCTGCCCCTTTTGGGGGTTGCTACCTGCATGTCCCTCTGAGGTTACTGTTCCAGTACAACCTAATAAGTTGGATGTGCTAACAAGACAGAAAGCCCCATTTCTTTTAAACAACTCAATTTGTAGGTTATCCTTATTATATTTGCAACACCCATCAAGATATTGGCTTTTGATGTATAAAACATCTTATAATAATCTTTGGCATTTCCATGATTAATGTTTCCTCTAGAGTATAAAAGTCAAACAAGAAATTCAATATAGCATTATGTATTTATTATTAAAAAAACACCTTATTGACAAGCTGAAGCTTTTCATTGTCGGTGGTTCTGCCCAATCCCAGGTGCCCATCCATGTATGAAAATTGTCCGAAGGGGCACCTGGGATCTTCCATCACCAATAAAGGCTGAAGTCACCGTATGACCTTAGCTGTTGGTGAGACTGTACAAGCCAATTCAGTTCAGTGCCTACATGAAGCAAAATCCACAGGTAAAACAATTATGTGGTAACACAAGATTTACATATGTGGAAATGGTTACCTTTACAATCATAAGTGAGAAAGTGGCGGTTCATATGAAAATAGTCTATGATGCTGTGGAAAAAGGAAGGATATTTGTCTCTATGTAAGACTGTGATGCTGTGGAGGAAGGAAGGATATCTGTCTCAATGTAAGTCTGATGCTGTGGAGGAAGGAAGGATATTTGTCTCAGTGTAAGTCTGTGATGCTGCGAAGGAAGGATGCTGCGGAGGAAGGAATGATATCTGTCTCGTTGCAAGTCTGTGGTGCTGTGGAGAAAGAAGGATATCTTTTTCAATGTAAGTCTGTGGTGCTGTGGGGGAAGGAAGGATATCTGTCTTTATATATGTCTGTGATGCTGTGGAGGAAGTAAGGATATCTATCTCGATGTAAGTCTGTGATCATGGTGATGCTGTGGAGGAAGGAAGGATATCTGTCTTTATGTAAGTCTGTGATGCTGTGGAGGAAGAAAGGATAATTGTCTCAATGTAAGTCTGATGCTGTGGAGGAAGGAAGGATATCTTTTTCAATGTAAATCTGTGACGCTGTGGAGGAAGCAATGATATTTGTCTCCATGTAAGTCTGTGATGCTGTGGAAAAAGGAAGGATATCTCTCTGTCTCAAAATAATTCTGTGATGCTGTGGAGGAAGCAATGATATTTGTCGCAGTGTAAGTCTGGGATGCTGTGGAGGAAGGAAGGATATCTGTCTCAATGCTGTGGAGAAAGCAATGATATTTGTCTCTGTGTAAGTCTTTGATGCTGTGGAGGAAGGAAGGATATCTGTCTCAATGCTGTAGAGAAAGCAATGATATTTGTCGCAGTGTAAGTCTGTGATGCTGTGGAGGAAGGAAGGATATCTGTCTCAATGCTGTGGAGAAAGCAATGATATTTGTTTCTGTGTAAGTCTTTGATGCTGTGGAGGAAGGAAGGATATCTCTCTGTCTCAAAATAACTCTGTGATGCTGTGGAGGAAGCAATGGTATTTGTCTCAGCCTAAGTCTCTGATGCTGTGGAGGAAGGAAGGATATCTGTCTCAATGTAAGTCTGATGCTATGGAGGAAGGAAGGATATTTGTCTCAATGTAAGTCTGTGATGCTGTGGAGGAAGGAAGGATATCTGTCTCAATGTAAGTAATGATGTGGAGGAATGAAGGATATCTCTCTAAATGTAAATATGTAATGCTGAGGAATGAAGGGTAACTCTCTCAATGTAAGTATGTGATGCTGCAGTGGAAGAAGGATATCTGTCTCAGTGTAAATATGTGATGCTGCGGAGGAAGAAAGGTTATCCTTAGATCTCAATATAAGTCTGATGCTTCAGAGGAAGGAAGGATATCCATAGATCGCAATGTAAGTCTGTGATGCTTCGGTGGAAGGAAGGATATCCATAGATCTAGGTATAAGTCTATGATGCTGCGGAGGAAGGAAGGATATTCATAGATCTCAGTATAAGTCTGTGATGCTGCGGAGGAAGGAAGGATATCCATAGATCTCAATGTAAGTCTCCAATACTGCAGAGGAAGGAAGAATATCCATAGATCTCAATATGTCTGTGATGCTGCGGAGGAAGAAAGGATATCCATAGATCTCAGTATAAGTCTCAAATACTGCGGAGGAAGGAAGAATATCCATAGATCTAGTATAAGTCTGTGATGCTGTGGAGGAAGGAAGGATATCCATAGATCTCGATGTAAGTCTCCAATACTGCAGAGGAAGGAAGGATATTCATAGATCTCAATATAAGTATGTGATGCTGCAGAGGAAGTGTGTCCATAGGTCTCAATGTAAGTCTCCAATACTGTGGAGGAAGGAAGGAGATATCCATAGATTGCAATATAAGTCTGTGATGCTTCGAAGGAAGGATATCCATAGATCTCAATATGTCTGTGATGCTTCGGAGGAAGAAAGGATATCCATTGATCTCAGTATACATCTTTGATGCTGCAGAGGAAGGAATGATATCTCCGTCTCAATGTAAGTCTGTGAGGCTGTTGAGGAAGGAAGGGTATCTGTCTCAGTGTAAGTTTGTGGTGCTGTTGAGGAAGGAAGTATGTCTGTCTCAATGTAAATATGTGATACTGGAGAGGAAGGAAGGGTATCTGTCTCATTGTTAGTATGTGGTGCTGTGGAGGAAGGAAGGATATCTGTCTCAATGTAAATCTGTTACTGTCAGAGGTCATAACATTTAAGGTATACCATCATTCCAGTTTTAGTATGTCATATCTAGTCTAGATTAGTTTAGATTTAGTGGTGTATACCTATCAGTAGGAACGCCACGGACCTATAACATATCATTTCTGTTCGCATTTTTCTTCCGCGAACATGGACTCTTTCTTTGTATTTAACAGACTATTTTGCGATTTTTCAATTAAAACACGCCATTTTTTTACACCCAAAAATCAGAGTTTGGCGCGCTATGTAGGTTTAGCACGCGTACAGTGTTCCATGCAGTGAAATATGTAAACGTGAATATAACTTCAGGACAGGTAGCATCCCCTTTATGTGTAAACACAGCAGCAGTGTGTTGTTTGACAGGTCACCGTGACATAAATTGACACTGTTGGCGCAAATTGATTTGGGATTACTGTATCTGCTGCTAGAGGTCCATTTTCAAGGTATTTGTTTTGTTATTAAAATTTGCTTGTATATAAATATCAGCCAATAATCGCCAGTGCCTAAATAGGTACGATCCAGGACCCTGATACGATCTAAAGTGGTGTAGATACCGAATAACTTCATTACAGAAAGTTCTGTAGAATAATAATTTTGATCAATTCTGCGGTGAGCCTTGTATCAGTATTTTTCGGTGTACTCCGATCGTTCTAGTAACCAGTGTAAACTGTATTTGCAATAAAACTTCCTCCAAAGATAATGAAAAATGCTTCCAATGATAATGCAGAGTGAATGTAATAGATGAATTGAATTGAATGTTGTTTAACGGCTCATCAACACAGTATAGGTTATTTAGATCCGCCCCAGAGAGAGGGGAAGGATACATAGGAATCCGGGAACCTGCCCTACTCTTATTATCGAATAGATTCCTATGGTTCTTTAACGTGCTCGGAGGATAGACCGATACACGGGACGCCCGGTTTACGTCCCCATCCGACGGACGAGGCTAAGGGAAAGTGTCTTGCCCAAGAACACACCGACAGAACTCGGTGGCACCACGGAGGATTGAACCCGGTGCCTCCGGTTACAAATCCGCCGCGCTACCGACTGTGCCACGCCAGCCCTCTTGTAATAGATGAGCTTGTTTAGATGTCTAGACGACATGTACTGAATACATGTGAAAAAAGGTGTGTTAATGGCAGTCTTTAAAACGTGCAGCGTCCCGTTAGTTTTTCTACACAATTTGCATTAATATTAATTATTAGAATAGTTCAAAGGAAATTGTTTTTATACATTACTAATGTTGATAATATTATCCACCAATAAAATAGTTCAATTTTGGTAGAATAACAAACGAAAAATGAAAACTCACAATTTTATTTAATTATATGCAAGCAAGTTTAAAGTAAAAATAATACCAGGTTAATGATCGAGATGCTGATGTTAATGATTGATAAATACTTCAGGATTGTCGTGTATCCCTTTAACATGCTGGTACATCAACAACATGATTGTGCTCATTTTGTAATATAGTATCTATGCATTGGTCTCCCTTTATTAAAGAGGCACAGAGCAAATTTCCAATCTTGGGTCTGTTTTACACGTTATCACTATTAAAACAAACCAAACATTTACAAAAGTGTCTCCCAAATCCCCTATTTGATCTTTTTTTTTCTATTAAAAAAAGGTTTTGAAAGAGAAAATGTATAATAATGTTTTCTCTCATTTTATGACATTATTTAGTCATTAAATTAATATTAAGAACAAAACGTGTAAAATTTAAATATTTTAAATTTTTGGCAAAGTTGTTCTTTATTTTGTATTTATTAAATAAATTGCTTATAAAATAGTACAGCCTCTGTCAGATTAAACTTTCCTTAGAATGGCATGAATAGATTCTTGCTGTACTGTTGGATGGAAATACATTACGTTTGTTTGTGTGCATCTTTGAGTTTGTAAGCATGTTATTGTCAGATCAGTTATATACTCGTACGAATACAAATATAATATGTATATGACTCATTATTTGATGTTGCCATTTCTTCAAGTTTTTCCATGGGACGTGGTGGTCCAGTGGATAGCACGCTCGGCTTTGAGTGTAGTGAACACGGATACGAGTCTCAATGGCTTCACTGCATTACTTCGATGTGTCCTGAGGCAACACAATCGTAATCCGTCGGATGGGGACGTAAACCTGGTGGTCTTTTGTATCGAAGTCTCGCGTTAAAGAACCATAAGAATTTAATCGATAGTAATCCTATGTATTCTTTCCCTCTATCCCTGTCCTTCTCCCCTCCCATCACCTGGATCAGACTGAATACTCTGCTCGACTTATATTCCATGTATTTAATTTAACTTTTTTCTGACTGCAAGTCAACGTGGCAGAAGACTCTGAATGCTAAGTTTATGTTTTCTCAGTTGTTAAATTAATGAAGAATAAATATGAACTAAAATATTGTCTTTATTATTATGATGTCTTCCACAACAAAGTGGTAGGTGCGACTGATTGTTTTTGGTCTGTCCGTTCGTCCGTCTATCCATCACAAATCTGCCCTACTTCTTGGATTTTGACGAAACTTTGTACGAAGCATCAGTATAATGCCTAGTGCATATATATTTTTGAGGTCAGTAGGTCAACGCTCAATGTCATCATGACAGGAAAATGAAAATTCTTGCCCACACCGTTATTACTCTTTCATGAAGGACTGAAAGTGAAAGAGGATGACCCTTTTGATTTTTAGGTCAACGGTCAAGGTCCTTGCTGACAAAAACGTTCCATATCTTAACAAGATTGTGCAGTGAGGGGAGACACCTGTTTTTCTGTAAAAAACATTCTAGTTGATTATTGTTGATGGTGCTTTATACATGGTTTGCATCGATACTGCCGCTTCTGAACCAAATCACATGTTTTAGTGGATTCAATAGTGTGCAAGAAAGATATTCCGATCACCCATTTTATTTTAAAAAACAAAAAAAACGTGCTTTAAAACAACCAAACACATGTTATTTGATGAAAATAGACATTTAAAGTCCTGGAAGTTATATTCAACTGTTGTGAGCAAACATTTTTTTTCTCTGAAAAAGTAATTCCCAGAACATAGTTTGAAAAAAAAAAATCCAGATTAAAATAGCATATTCTCCAGCATATTCTAGAAATGTGCTGGGATTTTTTTCTTCAGGAAATGTTTAATACCATTTCAACACATAGCATGTGCTTTTTAGCTCGACTATTCGAAATTTCGAAGAATAGTGAGAGCTATCCTACTCACCACGCCGACTGCGACCCCACTCCCCAGCATCACCTTAAAGTTTTTATGCAATATATTTATAACTTCAATAATACTGAAGCTATTGCATTAATACTTTATACTAATGTTTCCCATCAAATTCTGCACCTTACCCAACAATCCCCATAACTCTTCCTTGCATTTTGACAAAGTTATGGCCCTTTGATTGTCATTTCTTTACCTTAAAGTTTTTGTGCAATAGATTTATAACTTCAAAACTTCTAGTTATTGCCTGGGTTCAGAATTGGACCCGCCCCGGGGGTCACAAGAGGTGAAATATGAGGGTGTGGGTGGCCCATTAGTCATAAATTAGTAACCGTTGAGATCCCCACCCTATAACCATATATACACTTACTGGACATGAACAGACAACCGTCCAACCAGAATAGACACTCGGTTGCTTCCCCACCCCTGGGGACATAGTCGCTTGGTCATAACTTGGAAACCATTGAGATCCCCACCCTACAACCATATATACACTTACTGGGCATGAACAGACAGATATAACCAACCAACCAGCATAGACCCCGGTCTGCTTCCCCAGCCCTGGAGACATAGACCCTCAGTCATAACTTTGAAACCATTGAGATCCCACCCTATATCCATATATATACACTTATTGGGCATGAACAGACGGATACAACCACTCAACCAGCACTCCTTCCCCACCCCTGGTGACATAGCCCACCCCCGGTCATAACTTGTAAACCGTTGAGATTCCTACCCTATAACCATATATACACTTAATGGGCATTAACAGACGGATACAACCATCCAACCAGCGTAGACCCTAGGCTTCTTCCCCACCTTTGTGGACCTAGCTCCTGGTTCAAACTTTACAAATAATTTGATATTTTATCTCGACTGTTCGAAGGATCTTATGGGGTCTATAGGTCAAAGTTCATGGTCACAAATTGCATTTCTATGTGTTGATAGGCGCTTAGCTTCAGGTAAATGTTTACGTCCGCATTTCTTAACATGTAAATAACTTCAATATCTTTTATCCAATCATCATCAAACTTACATACTTTATTATAAATGGGACGATGATCGTATCTATTGAGTATCTGATGGTATGCCTGGTGTATCATTTCTTGTTCTCTGAAAATTCCAAATAGTCGAGCTCGTCCGTCAGTCAGTCAGTCACGAAAACTTAACGTTGGCTATAACTTTTTCATTTCTTGATATTTCTTCATCAAACATTCAATATATACTCATCATGACAACATCGACATGACCATACTAAAATATGAAGGTCAGGGTCACACTGAAGGTCATTATATGGGTTAAATACTCTTCTTTTTTTTTCTTCACGAAAACTTAACGTTGGTTATAACTCTCATTTCTTCATCAAACTTCCAATATATATTTCTCATGACAACATCGACATAACCATACTAAAAAATAAAGGTCAAGGTCACACTGAAGGTCATTATATGGGTTAAATACACATTTTTTTCTTCACAAAAACTTAACGTTGCTTATAACTTTCTTATTTCTTGATATTTCTTCATCAGACTTTCAATATATACTCATCATGACAACATTGACATGACCATACTAAAATATAAAGGTCAAGATCACACTGAAGGTCATTATATGGGTTAAATACTCATTTTCTTCACAAAATAATTTGATATTTTATCTCGACTGCTGGTTATAACTTTCTCATTTCTTGATATTTTTTCATCAGACTTCCAATATATACTCATCATGACAACATCGACATGACCATACTAAAATGTAAAGGTCACACTGAAGGTCATTTTAGTGGGTGGGGGTGGGGGGGTTCACGAAAACTTAACGTTGGCTATAACTTTCTCAATTATTTCTTCATCAGTCTTTCAATATATACTTTTCATGACAACATCGACATGACCATACTAAAATATAAAGGTCAAGGTCACACTGAAGGTCATTATATGGGTTAAATACTCTTTTTTTTGTCTTCACGAAAACTTAACGTTGGCTATAACTTTCTCAATTCTTTTTATTTCTTCATCAATCTTTCAATATATACTTGTCATGACAACGTCGACAGGGCAATAGTAAAAATATAAAAGTCAAGGGCACACTGAAGGTCATTGTAAGGGTGAAATACTCATTTTTTTCTTCACGAAAGCTTAGTCGCGCCAGTTGGTCAATGTCATTTATCTGGGTCCAAAAAACCTTGTTATACTGACAAAGCGCTGACAGGCGACACACGTGTTCCGCAGAACACCCATCTAATTTTTTATTTTTATTTTTTTATTGTTCCCAAACCCGATACTGACCCCTGTGGTTTGGTTTGGTGCGTTTCATCCTTTAAGTGTCACACATATAAAAACACTTTTTAGCCAGAAGATCCCCCACATGCAGAATGATAGGAGCCAATCAGATTGCAGATCGTAGCATTTGTTACATACTATTTAATACGAATTTGTGGTGCAACTGACCTACTGCGTTTGGCGCAGTTGGTGTGCGGTTGGTTAGATCATTGTCTCCTATTTGTCTACTGACCTGCAGGTTCAGGATTCAAGACCCATATAAGGCAGCATGTTTTAAACCTTATTACATGTATGTTAACATATTTCAAATTATGCAAAACTGGTACGGAATAACATCTGATTGGTTCCTACCATTCTGCATGTGAGTACTCGCATGTTAGTGCCCGCTTTCAGGTAAAATGAAAAACGGCAAGCCACCATTTTGTAATGGTCGGCCTAGATGTTGAGAATATAATGTCAGAAGTGAATACAGAATTTGAGATTAGAGGGTGTTTGGGTGTAACATATTTTTTAGGTTGGGGCTGAGGGTGATGTGCGATGCACATGTATATTCAGTAGTACTGTTAATAAAGCATGACTGTGTGTTTTGTGTCAGATAGGCAACCATATAGAAAGAAAAATAACTGCAAACATTTCAACATTTAAATAACGATTACAGATTCGCACATTTTGGATTACACTGCTTCACGCGTACACTGCTTCACATAATACACTATATTGTGTTTGTTACTGACAGCTATATTGTGTTTGTTACTGACAGTAGCATGTCTGTTACTAGTCAGTCATAAATTTACTTGGTTAAAGGGACACAGGCCAATCCTGATATATTTAAAACTCTCGGAGTCTCTTTAGTTTAAATAAACATTTAAAATAATAACATTCTGCCTGTTAAACTTATATTAGTTTTTTCGCTCTTTTTTTCTGAGTAATTAAACCCCGCAAAGCGTGCAATTTTATTCAGTGTCTGAAAAAATACATTCTGACTAATGCAGTCCATGCTAAGATCATACATATAGTCTGGAAAGTAATGGCAAATACATTTTAATCATATATATGTACATGTAGTTATACGAGTTCTCATGTTCCTGGTCCCATTTCAATTGTATATGAATGCTTGCCGTCTTTGGGACTGACGGTGATGCTGGTTAGTTAATTTGGCGAAACTTCAGTAAACACGTTCTCATTTGGTTTGACCCTTTTCTGATTGGGCCAAAATTGCGAGAATTTACTACAATAGTTGGAAACCTAGCAATTTAGTTCACTAAAACTTAAGTTTTGTCTCAATTTAGCTCTGTATATAAGAAAACCGTGCAATTCTAGAGTTAATTGACTGAATTCAGCCACACTTCGATGGAATAAACAGTGAACGATTAATTCAAAGCGATGCTTTGGAACTTGTTTTATTTTACCTAACTTTCTGTTATCTTCTTATCAATACTGGCTGAATTCAGCCAGCCAGCTGAACAAAGCAACGGCTAACAAATACATGTTTTATTTTCTCCGCTGATCTGTTTTACTTCATCTTTCCTGTATGATACTTTAACCACACACAGGTACTGGCTGAATTCAGTCGCTTAATTTTGCACAACTTTCGGATATGGTTATACAGTAAATTATTAATTAGTGCTGCATTGGAACCTGTATTGGAACTTGTTTTATTAGCTCGACTGATCAGAGATCAGCAGAGCTTATGCCGTGGTGCGGCGTCCATCGTCCGTCCGTCTGTCCGTAAACTTTTATTTGTAGCGACTACTCCTCTGAAACTACTGGATGGATATTCATGAAACTTTACAGAAATGTTGCCCATGAAGTCTAGTTGATCCTAGCAAAAATTCATATTGATGCAAAATCCAAGGTGGCCGCCAAAGCTAAAAATAGATTTTTAAAATACAAGTTTGTAGCGACTACATCTTGAAAACTATAAGTGATATTGATATGGGACTTTTTCTAAAATGATCAGCATGACATGATATTGGTGCTTGTCAAAAATCGTTTTGATTCGACGTTAAATATGGCTGTCAATGGCCATCTTTGTTTACATAGAGTTATATAATGAAAACTTGTAGCGACTACTCCTCTGAAAATGCTTGACGAATTTTCATGAAACTTCACATGAATGTTGCTCTTGATGGCTAATTGATCCTAGCAAAACTTCAGATAGGTTGGAAATTCAAGATGGCCACCACAGCTAAAAATAGATTTTCAAAAAACAAGTTTGTAGCGATACTTCTTGAAAACTATAAGTGATATTGATATGGGACTTTTTATAAAATTATCAGCATGACCTGATGTTGGTCCTTGTCAAAAATTATTTTGATTCGACGTTAAACATGGCTGTCAGCGGCCATCTTTGTTTACATAGAGTTATATAATGAAAACTTGTAGCGACTACTCCTCTGAAACTACTTGACAGATTTTCATGAAACTTCACAGGAATGATGCTCTTGATGTCTAGTTGATCCTAGAAAAATTTCAGGCTGGCCGGAAATTTAAGATGGCCACCACGGCTAAAAATAATTCCTGAAATCAAAATCAATCAGTAGAGCTTCAAGGTCATTGACCTCTTGTTTTACCTAACTGTTTATTTTCTTCTTATCAATACCTGCTGAATTCAGCCAGCTAAAGAAAACAAGGGCTTGCAATTACATGTTTTACTTTCTCCACTGATCTGTTTTGCTTCACCTTTCCTGTATCATGCTTAAAGCACACAAAGGTTCTGGCTGAATTCAGTCGTGTATGTTTCGTCGTCAGAGTATATTCAACACCAATAACAGTTCAGTAACTGGAGTTTTCATATAAACCAATCGTAAACATCTTTGTCTAAAACCATCGGCTGAATTCAGCCGCTAAAAAAGAAAAATAGCTGCAAGTATGCAATAAGAGCCAGTAGTATATATGTTTTATTATTTGATTTGGCACGACTACCATCAATCACAGGTTGAACGATACTGGCTGAATTCAGCCGCTTATATTTTGTTGAACAACTGTCTTTAGAATAAGATACAGAACTGACTGAACACAGTCTAAGAGTGTCAGGTTATGCTGACGCTATCATAATCATGAATTCCTAAGTTTTATATTTACTAAAAGACCGAATGTTGATTTTGTTCTGTAAGGGCTGTGCACGTTATAGGTAAATTATGCAGTTGACTACATATAGCATTCGATTTGAACATCATCCGATGGACATTTTGGATTATATTCTTTTATTCTGATGACATTATATTACTGAACAAAGTTATAATTCTAATACCTATTACATTGTTAAACAAACGGTATTTGCCATTGCATCTTCAAGCTAAACAGATCGCTTATGCTAGATTTGTGTTTGGTTATACACCAATGACAACAGTTTTATAAAAAGTATCTCTACAACTTAAAGTAGGAAAACAGAAACTATTTCTAATGCGAATTACGAACTCCTTTGTTTTTGAGTCATGAAACCGTTAGTGCTCTTGATAGTAGTTTAGGCGTGTTACTGTACGTTGGAACACCATTTGAATTATGATGTAAAAAGCAATCGTCCTGATTTCAAATTATAGTTATAAGTATTTACTTTGTTTATAATACAAGGGACAATTTACTTTGGCCTTATATGTAATAACTGTTTCAATGTCTCGCATCTCCAACCTCTGAAACTACGTTCTACCTCCATCTAAAAGTCAAATACTTCACGATGGAAATAAACTCCGTCTGGGTCCATTATATCGTCATTCGTCTATCGTGTGTTTAGTTTGTTGCAGTTATACAAAAGGAAAATATAATACCATTTGAAAAAAATGTGCATTTTTAATGTTAGAAAATTATACATTCTTGATAACAGAAAAATGGGGAATTTGCACGTAGTATATTTTTAATTTCACAGTTACATATCATGGCTGCATCAATGTAATAAATATATACACTACCGATATAATATATATAAGTCAGAGCGCTCTAACAATATATAATTCTACTGCATGTGTCGATTCAGTTTGCTAATAATTTATTTTTTGAAAAAAAAGAAAAGAAATGCCTCACTCCTATATCAGAATCAAACGGCTAACATCAATACCCGTGGGAGGTATAAATGGCATTTTAAGCTTAATTGACGTCAGCCAGCCAATACTTAAGTTATGTAAACAAATTTTCAAAATTGCAAACTGAAACGTCGTTTATTGAATGAATTATCAAATATCAAGCATGATTGTGGTTTAACGGCATATCATATATGTATAAAAGCCTTTATGCTATTGTTTTCAAAAAACGGCATTTGACTGTCATACTATTTAATATAATTCGGTACTTCTTAATAAACTAAAAAAAAAGCTTTCTGTCAGAAACACTTGACTCGTTTTCTGTTATGTCTCATGAAATGAAGAAAAATATGAAATTATATTTTTATTTTTAATAATTTAAAAATAAATATTTAAAACATTTCTAATTTTAAAAAACACACATGATATTTTAGATTGTATCCAGACTATGGATATGTAATCAATTTTACTACTCTAAAAGCTTGAAGAAGTTTCTTCGAAGCCATGTGCCAGTTGTTGTGTGATGTAAACAAACTACATTTTAACATACATGCATTTAGAATATCGCATTATTAAACCTCCAATCTGTGTAGCGCAATGTTCATATTTAAATTATTTATATTATATTTATTTACAAAATATCGTTTACCTCTATTATATATATGCCGTGATAATCAGAACTGATCGTGTGCAGTATCAGAAGGAAAACTGTCTGCTTTAAAGAAATACCTGTGAGCAATGTGTGTGAGTTAAAACATGTCTGCAGTTGTTTGCTAAAAATGCAAGCAGGAAAAATGAATTAAGAATTCTTCATCAACAATATGTAACATGGGTTTTGATTGATCGAATGAGTTAATCAGCTAATTGTGAAACATTTTCAAGGAGTAATGTGTTACTTAAGTGGCATGTAACATGTAAGTGAACATTCTGGCCAGATAGTTGCTAATGCGATAAACAATTGACCATGCTCGATTATTTTCAGATAAATAGTGAAAATCTCATTTCTAATGCGTTAAAAGTCTGAGGTCGGAGAGGGAGTTTTAAAAGTTACTATTGGGAAGACAACACTCATTGGAAACGCCGTGAAGTTTACATTCAACAGAGACACCACACCTGTGTATGATCCGGCATACATCATGAGTTTGTTGAAGTCAGCAGGAATACCCGTTATGTGTATGTATGACGTATCTGTGTATATATACGTGCGTGTTGCGTTGCACTACCTCCTGCAACCCATATTAAGCATTGGAGAAGTTTGCGTTACAATAAATATAATGTTCATATGTTTATATAACAACATGCAAATCACTTTTTGCGCAGATGAAAGCTTTAGCATGGCCTAGAAGTGGAAGGAAATAGGAGAAATATACAAAAGTAAATTCATCTGAACAATTCTCACATATCATATATACTGTTGTTCTCAGATACAGAAACAATGAAAATAAATGGCAACATATATGTAATTATGAGGACTACTGCATTGCATTCATACAACAAAGAACATCACTAATAAGGCAATTGATGTCGTTATTCAGAACGGTGAAACTTTTTCATCACAAATAAGAATGATATTTATGGAACGTATCACATTATTTTAGTTTTATTACTTTTTCAAGATTATAAGTTTGCTCCCGTGAAGCAATCAAAGTGGATTCAGTTGGATATGAAAAATTAGACATGTTTAAAAATAGCGTTTCAAATTAAACCACATATAACTGCTATTTATTGTTTACTAGTACCTCAATATTACAGTGTTATATTATAATATTATGAGAGTATTTTAAGGTGAAGGTAGCACATAGCACTGACACTGACTAAATTTAACATGATACCAATTGTGTGTTTGTATGTTGAAAATTTTAAATCTGAATGGCAACAGTATTGCCGTACATTACGCTTTTTATCTAAGTTTTGCGTTATGACAATTAATGGTTACCTCGTCTGTACGTAATAAGAATATAAGGACTCACAACACTATTATCTCCTTTGAATACTCCTGCCCTACAGATGAAGGAGGCAGATAAAACAAAACAAGTTCGCTTTTCTACATTTTACAGGATACATTAATTTATCTTTACCAGGTTCTAAATCTACAGCATTTTAGGAAGAGATCACAGAAAAATGCATGTTGATATAAGATTTCTAGCTAATTCTGCCTCATTTAACACATCATGGGTCTAATCTCCACGGGGTTGTATTTTTGTCTAAATTTTGATAGGTGTCACGCAAACATGAAATTAAAAAAAGTTCAATCTGGTAAATATTTGTTAAAAGTTAATAACATGCAGATATTGGATCAATGAAGAATTTAAGCATAAATACATGTTGCAAAATCTTTTTTTATCTCTATGCCACGAACAAAAACATTACAGCGGGACTCTATGGAAAATTAATTGTGGTGTGAGACGTTAAGAAAGAGCTGCAGAATGGGTATCTTTTATTCGTTATTCTTAAGGCATTGCGCTTTAGAGCTGCAGAATGGCATTTTCATCCAACATCTCTAAGGTATTGCGCTTTAGAGCTGCAGAACGGGTATCTTTCATCCTTTAATGCTAAGGCATTGCGCTTTAGAGCTGCAGAACAGGTATCTTTCATCATTCATCTCTAATGCCTTGCAATTTAAAGCTTCAGAATGGGAATTTCCATCATTCATCTCTAAGCCCTTGCGCTTTAGAGCTGCAGAACGGGTATCTTACATCCTTCACCTCTAAGCATTGTTTGTGTATCTGTGAACATTTCAGACATGTAAGGACACAGT
The DNA here is from genome assembly GCA_037043455.1 of Cyrtodaria siliqua. NCBI lineage: Eukaryota > Metazoa > Mollusca > Bivalvia > Adapedonta > Hiatellidae > Cyrtodaria > Cyrtodaria siliqua. The sequence goes on along the minus strand of JAWPHD010012428.1, from coordinate 28,190 downwards.
TAACACGGTTATTCAGAAATCCCGTCTGTGTATGTGTAGTTACTTCAAGTTATCTTCATACTGAAATATTACTTGATATCATGTTTAACTAAAAATTAACTATATTTTGAAAACCAATACAGGTATAAGCATAATTTTAGCTTTATTTTACAGCTATTGGCTTGTAAAACAAGCACACATATCAATGAAGACAGACTGCTTTGAAAAAATGTCAAAATTAAAGCGAGAGACTGATACTTTTCCTGGAAAATCAAAATTTTGACGGGTAACCCTTAGTTTGAGTTTATTATTTTCAGCATTTCTTTTAATAATCATTTCTTAAAGATCATTTTTATGCTATATTCAGATGTAGAGATGCCTTTTCATGTATATTTGAAAGTTTCAGACATAGCAGGGGCGGATCCAGGATTTCAGGTTAGGGGGGGCGTAAGATTTTGGTAAATTTTCGGGTCCGTTTCTAGCCTCCTAAAACGGTTGCGGTAGTGCATTGATTGGGTAAAAAAGTCCGTTTTCAAATAAAAGGATTTAACAATGTGTTAATTAAACCACTCATTAGCCATTATGCGTTGAGCGAGCGAAGCGAGCGAAAAAAAAAATTATACTGAGGGCGTGCATCGAAATTGTTTGATATTTTATCTACAGTAACATGGACATACATGTATGAATAAAAAAAAGTCCGTTATCAAATAAAAGGATTTAACAATGTGTTAATTAAACCACTCATTAGTCATTATGCGTAGAGCGAGCGAAGCGACCGAGAATTTTTTTTATACTGAGGGCGTGCATCGAAATTGTTTGATATTTTATCTACAGTAACATGAACATACATGTATGAATAAAAAAGTCCGTTTTAAAATAAAAGGTTTAACAATTTGTTAATTAAACCACTCATACGCATTATGCGTCAAGCGAGCGAAAATAAATAAATACTTAGGGCGTGCATCGAAATTGTTTGATATTTTATCTACAGTAACATGGACATACATGTATGAATAAAAAAAGTCCGTTTTCAAATAAAAGGATTTAACAATGTGTTAATTAAACTACTCATTAGTCATTATGCGTAGAGCGAGCGAAGCGAGCGAGACATTTTTTTATACTGAGGGCGTGCATCGAAATTGTTTGATATTTTATCTACAGTAACATGAACATACATGTATGAATAAAAAAGTCCGTTTTAAAATAAAAGGTTTTAACAATTTGTTAATTAAACCACTCATTAGCCATTATGCGTCAAGCGAGCGAAGCGAGCGAAAATAAATAAATACTGAGGGCGTGCATCGATATTGTTTGATATTTTATCTACAGTAACATGGACATGTATGAATAAAAAAAGTTCGTTTTCAAATAAAAGGATTTAACAATGTGTTAATTAAACCACTCATTAGTCATTATGCGTAGTGCGAGCGAAGCGAGCGAGAATTTTTTTAATACTGAGGGCGTGCATCGAAATTGTTTGATATTATATCTACAGTAACATGGACATACATGTATGATTCGGAATTTTTAGGGGGGGCGCGCGCCGGGTGCGCCCCCCCCTGGATCCGCTAGTGCATAGCTGAGCACAAATGACCAGGAAAATGCAAAATCCTTATCACTACTGTAGAATTTCGACCAATACCCTAGGTCACTAAAACTTGAATAATTTGAAAAGCAATAAACATGGAATCAAAATTTTAGCACTTTTCAGCGTGTAATTGATTTGTATACATGTTCAGTTATTATTGAGGTGATCATTAGAAAAAAAAATCACCTTAAGGATCACACAACACTATTATCTCCCTTGAATACTCCTGCCCTACAGATGAAGGAGGTAGATAAAAACAAAACAAGTTCGCTTTTCTACATTTTACAGGATACATTGATTTATCTTTACCAGGTTCTAAATCTACAGCATTTTAGGAAGAGATCACAGAAAAATGCATGTTGATATAAGATTTCTAGCTAATTCTGCCTCATTTTACACATCATGGGTCTAATCTCCACGGGGTTGTATTTTTGTCTAAATTTTGATAGGTGTCACTCAAACATGAAATTAAAAAAAGTTCAATCTGGTAAATATTTGTTAAAAGTTAATAACATGCAGATATTGGATCAATGAAGAATTTAAGCATAAATACATGTTGCAAAACCTTTTTTATCTCTATGCCACGAACAAAAACATTACAATGGGACCCTATGGAAAATTAATTGTGGTGTGAGACGATAATGTCCTTATGTTTTTCAGATGGACAGTCAAAGGTGGTCCCTGATCCATACGCATTTGAGGATGATGAAGTAGAAGAGCTTGGTGCCGGCGAGAATAAAGGTACATTCAATAAATATATTTTGTAAAATTGTTTTATACATTGACAGTGCGTTTGCGACGAAATGTTTTTAAGGATAACATATCACACATGTGTTTTCATAAAAGTTAATATTAAATTAACTTTATGAAAACACATTTGTGATATGTTATCCTTAAAAACATTCAGGGGTCACGCGATAAGGCGAAGTCGCTAAAAACTTCGCTTTAATTTGGCCGACTTCGCTTTTTTATTCATGTGAGGCGAAATTTGAGTCGCCGTCAAGGCAAATTCGGGTCATTTCGGCAATTTCAATTTTGTGATTAACCTCATAATAAACAAAAGCCACTAAAATACACAATCAGCGCCTGTATCACTCGTACCTTTATTTCGGCAATTTCAATTTTGTGATTAACCTCATAATAAACGAAAGCCACTAAAATACACAATCAGCGCCTGTATCACTCGTACCTTATTTAATCCCATTACCATTAAATAACAACCCGACTCTTATCTAATCAGGGCAATAGCCTAATTATCGATCTTTATCGGCTTGCCTAAGGTGAGATGTGAATATTAACCGCCATGTTTGCTCGTTAGGCGATCACGTGATTAGATCATGTGGGGGAATCATGTGCGCATCCTATTTAAGTAAACCAATAAAACCTGTCGTATTTTTTCGTTTTGTGAATAATTAAAAATCATACTACAAAATACTGCGCAAGGGCGGGGTTATCATTATGACTGACAACGAGGTAGTTTGAAAAATCTCCTGCGATAAATAAATTTAAAAGACGGTGTATATAAATTATATGATTAACATCGGCACAATTGTAAAGAATCTTTAATAAGCAAAACTGCAAACTTTGATTGTGTGTTTTATTGACGGCTAATTATGAAATAAAGAAATGTGTTTGGTATAAAGCGAGTTTGTGATTGTTTTATTGGCGATAGAAATCAACGGAAATGTATTGTACCCTACGATTAGACAAAGACATCAATAACGTTGTTTATGGATTAGTTAATGATTTTGTTTTTTGTTACTCAATGCGGGTATGAATGAAAACTAAGTTTGGGGTTATTATCGAATAATTGAGCTTATTGCTATAGAAATAATGCCTGATTTATTTTTGCATAACACAGGCCATGGTTCTAGAGTATGCATTTTTTACATAAATTGATCTGTCTTTACTATGGCCTGAGGGACAACCAAGGGAGACTAATCAATGTTGAAGTTTGCATTTAGGTTGGATGTATAACTTCCCTTGATCATGGTTCACAACAGCTTGTGAAATAACCAGAGTTGGGGAGAATTGCATCTAGCATCAAAATTTGTTTTATAGCAATTAGAGGCCAGAGTTCGCCCGGATCAGTTTACATGTTTACATGTAGTTACTGTAGGTGGGCTCGTGAATCCTCTAATTTACAGGTAGTGCGCGTTTATGATTATAGCGATCATAAACAGAATGCTTGCGCATTTATAATTATAGCGATCGTAAACAGAATGCTATCATAAACAGAATGCTTGCGCATTTATGATTATAGCGATCATAAATATAATGATGAGAATGCTAACAGGTATATTGCGATTATAAAATGGTTCATTGCAAACGGGCTTAATGATCTACGACCATCGGTTGGTTTGGAATTTTTCACTGTCTCCACTTTGGCACTTGAGTGAGAACCAAGGGAGATCATTGCGGCCTAATAACCTCCACAATTTGTAAAGTTGTTGAATGAATAAGGAATTTTTGAGATGTTGGATATCGTACAGTATTAAACTGTCTAGTCATATTTTCTAAACAATAATATAAATATGAATTGCAAATGGTTGTCATTTTTTATTAACACAATTATTCCAGAGTGTTGTGTCATAAAATAATTAGTATTTTTCAATAAAAATGAATTGAATTGGAATTGAATTGGATTTTATAGTCGCACCAACAGCTAAGGTCATACGGCGACTTTCCAGCTTCCATTGGTGGAGGAAGACCCCAGGTGCCCCTCCGGGCAATTTTCGTGCACGGGCGGGCACCTGGGTAGAACCACCGACGTTCCGCAAGCCAGCTGGATAGCTTCCTCACATAAAGATTCCTAGGCCCCTGAGGATCGAACCTACAGCGTTGAGGGGCAAGTGATTTCAACAATAAAAATGAAACGAAGACCATAAAAATGAAACGAAGACCAGAATAATATTGCATTCGATCAACGTGTCTCAATCAAGTTGGTTAGGGTGGAAAATGCATCTAAATCTCACTCCGGTCAAAGACATAAAGCTGATGAAGGCTGCCTTTGAAAAAACGACAAAAATAAATGAGGTTATACGATTTCAGTTGGTATGTTCCAGACAGAAAGGGTTTTTGGCACTGTTCACTTTGAAGTTTGTAAGGCCGTGGGAAAATAATAATAATAATAACAAAATGATAATAATAATACATGCTTTATTAGTATTATGCATTATTTTGGTTATTATAACAGTAATAATTCCAATACAAATAATTAATAAAATAACATGCAGTTGGTTAAGAATTTGTTAACTAGATATTTAATCGTCCGTCTCATGTCGACCAACCTCAGGTCTCCCTGTTTTGAAAAACCTCCCTGTTTTGACTGGAGGGAGAAATCACTTCTCCCTATTTTTGGAGTCTGGCTTGACCCCTGATTTTTTTTATATAAGGATTAAATGTTGTATTTCGAAGATGAAAATATAAACTACATCCGTATTTGTAAAGTTAACATGAAACGTTCGTTGGTTTCACTTGTTTATATCAGTATATTACTTTTGAAGACATAAACGAAGCAGAAGCATCCGAATCTGACAGCATCATACCTCCGACACTTCCAACTGAGCATATACACACGCCGTATTGGAATAGCAATGGTAAATATCTGACCTTGAATAAATATATTTCCGGCCCACAAAAGTCAATTGATAAGTTATAAACGTGATATCATGTACCTGGTCATTGTTTTGACCCATATCTGTAAAGACGGAAACAGGTATCCTTTGGATGCAACAGACATACACAATAAAGAAAAAGAGCAAACTCGGGTTTTATTGAGTCTGTCTGTATGATTACAATGATTTCAAAACATTTTGAATTACACAATGATATTATGATAAAGAAATGACGGATCTACATCACCAGTCATAGTTCAGGTTAAGGTAACAGGATTCTTATGAGTAATCCGTCCTTGTTCGTTAGTCTCACTTCTTACTTTACATGGGCTGGAGCGAAGAGGCATATTTCATTATCATTGATAGATTTGCAAAGCGCTGTTAATTTGGTAACACGTTAGGGCAATTTAATCTTTTAGTAATAATAATATTTCCTGTTGACAGATTATAAACTCTAGGGTCATACAGATGGAAAGATGTATAAAGAAATATAACAATAATAATGAAGAAATAATAGCCTATGATTGGATGGAATTCTGTTACCTCTCATCAAGAGATTGTTTAATGAAGAGTCCAAACAAAGTCACAAGTCCCTTTGTGTTAGGTGTTAACATAAGGTGTATATTTACATTGATTTAAAAGTCAAGAAACTGCTATACATATTTAGAAATATTAGCGAGTTTACATAATCATGTTATTTCTATATTTATTATCTATCGGCTAATGGTGGTTTGATGTCCAAAGTTCCTTATGCATTTTCTTCCTGTTGCATTATTTATTCATATTAAGTTATTTTCTAAAGCAAAGCTGTTTTAACAATATTATACTATTTCAGCTATTTTTAGCTCTACTGATCAGAGATCAGCAGAGCTTATGCCGTGGTGCGGAGTCCGTCGTCCGTCTGTCCGTCTGTCTGTCTGTCCGTCTGTCCGTAAACTTTTATTTGTAGCGACTTCACAGCTGAAACTACTGGATGGATATTCATGAAACTTTACAGAAATGTTGCCCATAAAGTCTAGTTGATCCTAGCAAAAATTCATGTTGGTGTGAAATCCAAGATGGCCGCCAAAGCTAAAAATAGAGTTTTAAAATACAAGTTTGTAGCGACTTCTTCTTGAAAACTATAAGTGATATTGATATGGGACTTTTTCTAAAATGATCAGCATGACATGATGTTGATCCTAGTCAAAAATCGTTTTGATTCAACGTTAAACATGGCTGCCAGCGGCCATCTTTGTTTACATAGAGTTATATAGTAAAAACTTGTAGCGATTACTTCTCTGAAACTACTTGGCGGATTGTCATGAAACTTTACAGGAATGTTGCTCTTGATGTCTAATTGATCCTAGAAAAATTTCAGGTCGGCCGGAAATTCAAGATGGCCGTCACAGCTAAAAATAGATTTTTAAAAAATAAGTTTGTAGCGACTACTTCTTGAAAACTATAAGTGATATTGATATGGGACTTTTTCTAAAATGATCAGCATTACATGATGTTGATCCTAGTCAAAAATCGTTTTGATTCAACGTTAAACATGGCTGCCAGCGGCCATCTTTGTTTACATAGAGTTATATAGTAAAAACTTGTAGCGACTACTCCTCTGAAACTACTTGGCAGATTGTCATGAAACTTTACAGGAATGTTGCTCTTGATGTCTAATTGATCCTATCAAAATTTCAGGTCGGCCGGAAATTCAAGATGGCCGTCACAGCTAAATATAGATTTTTAAAAAATAAGTTTGTAGCGACTACTTCTTGAAAACTATAAGTGATATTGATATGGGACTTTTTCTAAAATGATCAGCATGACATGATGTAGATCCTTGTGAAAAATTATTTTGATTCGACGTTAAACATGGCTGCCAGTGGCCATCTTTGGTTACATAGAGTTATATAGTAAAAACTTGTAGCGACTACTCCTCTGAAACTACTTGACGGATGTTCATGAAACTTCACAGGAATGTTGCTCTTGATGTCTTGTTGATCCTAGAAAAATTTCAGGTCGGCCGGAAATTCAAGATGGCCGCCACAGCTAAAAATAGATTTAAAATAAATAAGTTTGTAGCGACTACTTCTTCAAAACAATAAGAGATATTGATATGGGACTTTTTCTAAAATGATCAGTATGACATGATGTTGGTCCTTGTCGAAAATCGTTTTGATTTGACCTTAAACATGGCTGCTTTGTTTACATAGAGTTATATAATGAAAACTTGTAGCGACTACTTCTTTGAAACTACCTGACGGATTTTCATGAAACTTCACAGGAATGTTGCTCTTAATGTCTTATTGATCTTAGCAAAATTTCAGGTCGGCCGGAAATTCAAGATGGCCGCCACGGTTAAAAATAGATTTTCAAAAAACAAGTCTGTAGCGACTACTTCCTGAAATCAAAATCAATCAGTAGAGCTTCAAGGTCATTGACCTCTTGTTCATATTTGTTTTATTTTATTTTGTTGTTATTGTATTTTGTTGATATGCTGATGTGTTGTGTAATAATAATATATGATCTTAATATAGTTTATTAAGCAGGTATTACCTGAAACTCTTATTTTGATAGATAACAATGCAGCCAATGAGTACGACATGCCCAGCTATGATACGTTCGTTACAAGTGATATAGACGAAAAGGATGGTAATATATTTGTTTTGTGTTATAATTATTATTTATTTAAAAAAAAAAGAGGCAAAGAGAGAACAAGAGAAAACCATACCTTACACAAATGAAACAGGTGAACGCAGTATGCTGCAATTTATATTTCAATGTACACCTATATATAGACATGTTGATAACTATAAGTATTGCAACATATCCTCCTAAATGTTTCAGAGTCTATTGTCAATTGGAACTAATATATACACATAATAGGGTCATTTCAATAACCTTTCACATGTAGTGTTACCTTAACATGTAGTGTTACCTAAACATAATGAAAGTCCTGAACATATCATGTGTCACTGTGAAACCTATTTACACAAAATGTTGCTCGCTTGCCAAATTTATCAAATACAGGTAGTTAATTTAAAGTGCTGCTGGTTCCCTAAATTTCAGGTATGATTAGTGAACATCAATAGACAAAATGTCCATATTTCTAAAACGGTTTATAATAAAAATATTTAGCTGGTTTTCGAACTTGACCAAGTTTTCATTGGTATTAATTAAAATTATCTATTTTACAGTCAATGATGAAACAAAAATGAGGAAGGCATATTTTGCATTGACGATGCAGAAACGTGTCATCTAGATGAAGAAGGTAACTGCATGTAGTAAAGTTGATTTGAACAATGACCTGATTTCTGAGAGAATGTCATGCATATACCATGCGTCACATTGAAACTTATTTGCAAAACCTTGTATTCACTTGCCAAACATTAAAAAAAAATACATCTGTTAATTTAAAGTGCTGCGGTTCCCTAAAATTCTGGTACGATCAGTGCACAAAATGTCTGCTGTTTCTAAAACGGTTTATAAACTTGTATTATCTTAGACCTCAAGAAACCTTTGGTCCTAATACAATGCAATATCGTATGAATGGACCATTCGAGGTGGCCACCTGGGAGGTCATTCCTGAGATATAGATTTATATAGGGGAATCGAACATCGTTGCAATATACATGTACTGAATTGTATCTAATGACATATTAATTTGTTGTTTCTCTAAAAATGCAGGTGGTCAGGTCAACTTCCCAGATATTCTTATCACTGTGCTTTGCCTTAATACTATTAAACAAATTCTCAATTTTACAGTCTATGAAGAAGAAAATGAGAAAAACAGATGTGGCGATGATGATGCAGGCGCGAGCCACCTTGATAAAGAAGGTAACTACAATAGTTGCACTTAATTACATGATTGCTGGCAGAAGATGGTAATCCATATATTGGCTTCTATTTACACCGCGCTAAACGAAGTTTAGGAATATACTGGGTTCAGTCTGTCCATCCGTCCATCTGGGACATTGTAAGGTTTAGGAGGTAATGTCGTATAGGGTCAGGAGATTTTTTTTTTAAGTTAACTAAAACCTCCGTAAAATAATGGGTTTCGGAGCTTAAATTTAAAGAAGAAAAACACATGAACCCTGTCCGTCCGTCCGACGTCTGCCAGTCCGTCTGTAGTCACAACATTGTCCGCTATATATATCCTTAAGATTTACATTCATGTGTATGGGTATATTGACTGTCATTAGGAGAAGATGACTATATATACTTTAAGATAAATACGATCAACGTTAATGTTCACCATATGTTGATAACGAAAACGTCCGCTCTAATATTACCATATATATATATAACGCTAGCTAGAGTCTTCATTTTCAAAAACTTGCTTTGATAATATTGTCACCGACAAACTGAAACGGCAAATGTAATAAGTTCTATTTTAAGTTGAGCGCTCAAACTTGATAGATTGTATTTGTTTCAAATGGTTCAAACAGATAAGCAATTAATATAACGTATATTTATTTTATATGTAATATATATAGTTTGTATACAGTCAATATTTGATGTAACCACGATATATGCGTATATTTTTTAAATGAAATAGATATGCCCATTACACATGGTTTCGTATTTTTAATTATATCCATTAATATAAAAACAGAGTGTAAATGATATTATTATTGTCTAACATTAAAAGTTATAAAATGTCAGATTCTTTAAAATGGTATTATATCATCAAATGCACAACTGAGACTTACTTTACATACAAACGACACATGACAGTAGATGGACTAGAGACAGAATTTACTCTCGTCGTGAAGTATTGGACTCCTAGGCGAAAGTAGAATATAATTTGAGAGGTTAGCGGCATATAACATTGCGGCAATTGTTGATATTAAAGTCACTGCAATTGTCGTATGATACCGGCATTAAGTTGGATTGTCACTGTCTCAGTATTGCTGTGTGTGGTTGAACGCTTAAATGTGGCCCACTCATATGAGCTATAATTGTATGTATGTATGCGTCTATATGTTAATTGTGCCTCCAGACGAGTGTGTTATGATGTAAAGATACAGTTCATCAACGTGTGTTGCAGCTACCTTTTTTAAGGAGTGAATTCATACGCTTGATTTCTGTGTATCTCGTCATAGCTAGGCGCCCTGCCGTAGTTCGTCCGAAGGTTGTCTGTCCTTGGTAGTTCACAAATGCTTCTCCCTATATATAATTCTGCCTTGTGAACGTGAATCTCTTACGAGATCTCAATTTAGAAAGTTGCCGTAGTGAGTTCAAATTCTCTCCCTTTATTATATTTACTGAATTCACAGGATCCCCAAGATCCGGCACCTTTCATTGTCACTGTCTCAATATAGCTGTGTGTGGTTGAACGCTTAATTGTGGCCCACTCATATGAGCTATAATTGTATGCATGTATGCGTCTATATGTTAATTGTGCCTCCAGACGAGTGTGTTATGATGTAGAGATACAGTTCATCAACTTGTGTTGCAGCTACCTTTTTTAAGGAGTGAATTCATACGCTTGATTTCTGTGTATCTCGTCATAGCTAGGCGCCCTGCCGTAGTTCGTCCAAAGGTTGTCTGTCCTTGGTAATTCATGTTTCTCCCTATATATATTTACAGAATGTCGCAAGCAGGAACAAAGAGAAAACTCACATCAAATCTTGAAGAAAAAACTTTAAATGGTAAACGGCGAACAGGTCACGTCGAAGTAAAAGCATTCAAAGGTATTAACACTATTTATTTACTGTTTAGATGACACGCTAAGTTAATGGTAATTATAAAACAACAATAAAAGAAAACACCATATACATATTTGCAATAGTATATGCTAACAAACAGTAACAAAGAAAGACTATAAAATCAACGTAACTAGTATTTCACAAATAAATCATAGCCTTAAATTATCAATAGTGTCCAGCGTTTTGTCTTTGTCTTGACCAATATATGTGTAATTTATCGGATTAATTATGCTGTCTCAGTACGACCTACCACGTAAGACGCATTGTTTCAAGTATTGTTTATGAACAATTAAGTTTCATGACCCTTCTTGAATTTCCACTGAAACAATTACAGTAATTACATTCACATAAAGGTAATTCATGTTAATTGTACTTTTTCAAAGAAGATATGCACAGAATCTTACTAGATATGCATTTAATAACTGTATTATTTGTCTGCTTTGATTAGTAGGCAGTCCATGGAGCAAAACAAAACTTCTGATTGCATTTTTGAGTAGAATTTGGCATCCAAGCTTATTTAAGTCTTTGTAGTGTGCCACTCACGAAAGGGGTGGATGCCAATTTGGTTTTTGTTCCTAGGGGTCAACAATTAGGTCAAAGGTCAAACGAGTGAAAATACATGTTTGATGAAATCTTCATATATCGGCATGCTGATAATGTATTCAAAGTATTGATTGTACTGAAAATGTCTATTCACACTTAATAACATATAACATACATTGTCGAATTAGTTATTTATAATTTCCCGTGATATTAACTCATCATCAATTGCTTAGCATTCGTAGCATCATGATTACATAAGCATACACTGCATTCATAGTGAAAACAGAATCGAGAAAGCAATATTTGCTAAAAACATCTTAGCATGGTATCACTATTTTACATAAGATCCAAATCTTGTGAAATAAAATGCCAAATGTATTTAAATGGCGGAAGACAATAATAGCTGGTCTGCGGAAAAGACAATAACAGTTGGTCTGCGGAAGATTATGAGAAGAATTGATTGGCGGGAAATACAATGACTCGTCCTTTATGTTTAAAAGTTACATGCCTAATGTAAACACACTTTGAAATTACTTTTAAATTGTGATCACTTTATCTTTTAAATCCAGGCAGATGAAACTAGGGTCACATAATGTTATTCGGGTGATTTCTACCTGTGTGGCTTTTCCAATTCCTGTATCATTCTATCTATCTTCTATTTTTTAAGCGGTGGCCTTTATATTAATAAAAAGGAAAATAAATAAATCGTCAATGTCAAAGAAGTTCGCCAATAATTGGAGATAACTCTATGGTTATAGGTGCAAACTGGCTGGTTATCAAGCTCGACGGATATATTTTGTCCATAAGCATTGTTTCCCAGTTTGGTATACTTCCAATTAAAAGTACTCAAGTTATTGAAAAGCACATCGTCAGTTTCAACAATTTTCATAAATTAAGTGGCAATAACTCCAGGGATACTTGTTGATACTAATTGGTTATCGAACTTGACCGAGATAGTTTGTCCATAATTATTGTATCCAAGTTTGGTTAGATTCGGATTAGAATTACTCAAGTTATTCCACGGACACTAAATTTTCCTATTTTTTTCACTTGGTTTACCTTTTACCTTATGACCTTAAATGGCCTGAATGGCAATGCCATTCGACCCTACGGGGTTCGGGGCACTCCAATAATTATCAGGGTATCAATGAAACACGTCTACTACAAAATGCCATCAACTCGAAAAATACGCGTTTTTATTGCTGATGGGCTGCTTATTATTTGTTTATTTTCTGAACTGTAAGTTGACCGTATATATCCTCGATTTTGGATCATCGATCCCAATATGTTTGGTAGGGCGCTGTGGTCTAGTGGTAGAGCGTTGGACCCATGATCCAAAAGTCGTGGGTTCGATTCCCGTCATTGCCATATGCGTTGTGTCCCTGAGCAAGACACTTTATCTGCATTGCTTAGTACTGGTTCTACCCAGGAAGACATCGAGAGTGATTCAAAATAAGTTCATATAGAGCTTTCGTTGCAATCGATGTAATATAAATAAGTTTAAACTAATATGTTTGGTTTTAAGGTAAGTTAAGCTTAAGCCGATGAAGGGTATTGCACTGTATATTACATCTAATGAACAGACTCAGTAAAATGCATTACAATACAAAGACAATTATTATAGTAATGCCACTGATTCATTTATTCTTATTTCACTAATTAATTTATTTCCAGATTATACCAGGAGCAAACAGACCATGCAAGTGACTGGAAAAAATGAATGTGAAACGATCAAAAAGGCAGATCAACTCCCAGGTTGACTGAGTGTATATCATTCTTGGAAGTTTCTACAACATTCTTGGGGAATCATATTGTTTGTATAAAATGGTTGGAACAAAACCAAATCGTAGTATATTATGTACTTACATGTTTCTGTCGTTCTCTGGTTTGTTTCCATAATATTATACGTACATGTAGTTGTTGGCAAAGTCAATGGACAAACTTGGCAAAAGTAAAACTAATGGCAGCAGGCAGGCAAATGGCCTCGAATGAAATACAAAATCTGAACAGGAATATGTGTAGTCCTAGGACACAGAAAATCGATTAGAGAAATATGAAAAGGTGAATTATACCTTTAAGGACACAGTCTCGTTAGCGTTGTTATAGTTTATACACATATTGTTAAGGCCAAATAAAATTATACCTGTGTTTACTGTAACATTGCTGAAAAAAATAGGGTAGGTAGGTAGGCCTTTTTTTTTTTTTTTTTTTTTTGGCGTAGTTACATTTAAGGTGGTGATGAGCTTTGATGAGTGGGAAAATGTTGTATTTTAAAAACTACAATATATAACAATATGACATTGTGTACGTTTTATTGTTTCCCAAAAGGCCTGGCAACAACTGGCTCTTTTCCCAAACACTGGCAATTATTGCATAGGGTTAAAACAGTTTAATTTATTTTTTGCAAGTCCGGAAGAGGGTCAGTTCCAAAAGCAGGACAATGAGCACGAGTCGGCCGTGATTGCGGGAACATATTTTTTATTTTTTATTTATTTATTTTTTTTCAATAAAAAAAAAAAGGAGTCGGGGGTGTTTTCAGAGGGTCGGTCGGGTTACAGTAAACGCAGGTATAATTTTATTTAGCCTAACCAACCACTGCATATATGTAGAAAATGTCACCATTATTACAAGTTAACAACCAATACCAGATCAAGGTTGCATTCAATGTCATATTCTTAAATCACTGACTGTTTCAGGACAACAGTACAGGAAAATGAATGATTCATTTTGAACACATATCATTTCATGAGGACGCCTACATTGTGTTCATAGAAAATAGGAAATCACCTGGATTTTATTGAATGTAGATGACATTTGATTTATATATACTATGCGAAAGGTCATATCGCGTTAATATTCAGGAATCAAACGAAACATGATTAAGATAAAAAAAAATCAACTAAATATTTGCATTTTCAAATTTCAGAATACAAGTACATTGAGTACCCCGAAAAATTGGAGAAAAGTGGAAATTGGAGAATGGATATTGATATCGGCACATGACTTTAATACGGACAATATGTGGATTGGCAAAGTAACAAAAGTGAGAAACAAATGGCTGCATTATAATTGTGTTTTTTTTATAAAGAAAATGACAATTTGAGGATAGTGGGAGGTGTTATGAAGCCGAAAAGTGGAAAATGCCAACTTAAAGCTGTGGTAGCAGTATTCAAGTACCAATTCTCATTGGCCATGACAAGCAAATGAAAGACTAAATTAAATGTGTTATGGTCTATGTAAGAACGCTAACATCATATAACGACATGATTATGGGTGACGTTTTTAGCTCTACTGGCCAAAGGCCAGCAGAGCTTATGGGATGGTGAGTTGTCCGTCGTCCGTCCGTCGTCCGTCTGTTAACTTTTGCCTTGTGAACACTCTAGGGCCTTCATTATTAATCAGATCTTTACGAAACTTTGCCAGTGTCTTTATATAAATGAAAGCTCGGACTAGTTTGAAAACCAGCCGGATCCGATAAATTTCACCGGAGTTATGGCCCTTGTTTTGCTGAAGTTGCCATATTAAGCCTTGTGAACACTCTAGCACCTTCATTTATTATTTGATTTTTACCAAACTTGCACAGATTGTTAATATCAATGAAAGCTCGGAAAAGTTTGAAAACCAGCTCAATCGGACCATTAACAGCGGAGTTATTGCCCTTGATTTAGTTAAAAATGCTATATTTTGCCTCATTAAGACAATAGGGCCTTCTTCTTTCATCCAATCTTTACCAAACTTTACCAGATTGTTTAAATATATGAAAGCTCGGACAACTTGGACCACCAGCTAGATCGGACCATTAACAGAGGAGTTATGGCCCTTGATTTAGTTAAAAATGCTATATTTTGACTCGTTAAGACGATAGGGCCTTTATCTTTCATTCGATCTTTACCAAACTTTACCAGATTGTTTATATAAATGAAAGCTCGGAAATTTCGAAGACCAGCCAGAGCGGACCAGTAATAGCGGAGTTATGGCCCTTGATTTAGTTAAAAATGATATATTTTGCCTCGTTAATTCGATAGGGCCTTCATCTTTCATCTGATCTTTACAAATCTTTACCTGATTGTTTATATCAATGACAGCTCAGACAGTTTCGAAAACCAGCCAGATCGGACCAGTAACAGATGAGTTATAGCCCTTGATTTAGTTAAAAATGCTATATTTTGCCTCGTTAAGATGATAGGGCCTTCATTTTTCATGCGATCTTTATGAAACTTTACGAGATTGTTCATATCAATGAAAGCTCGGTCAAATTTGAAAACCAGCCAGATCGGACCAGTAACAGTGGAGTTATGGCACTTGATTTAGTTAAAAACCCTATATTTTGCCTCGTTTGAAGACGATAGGGCCTTCATCTTTCATCCGATCTTTAAGAAACTTTACCAGATTGTTAATCCAGATTGGACCATTTACATCGGAGTCATGGCCCTTGATTTTCTGAAATATGCTATATCTTGGCCTCATTAAGACAAAAGGGCCTTCATTTGGCCGGATTTCATTGAAACTTTGCAGGGATGATCAGTACCAAGCCTAGTTGTACATAGTCACCGTGCCAGATTTCAATGAAACTTTGCAGGACTGATCAGCACCAAGCCTAGTTGTGCATGTCATTGTCACGTTCCGGTTTACAGATATTTGGCAGAGTTGTGGTCCTTTAAAGGATTTTGATACCACAATTGTTTTCCGGGCTAGTTCTCCTGAACCCCTGGTTGGATATAGACAAAACTTGACAAGGATGATCAGTATCAAGCCTAGTTGTGCATGTCATTGCCATATTTTGGTTGAATGATTTTTGGCAGAGTTGTGACCCTTTAAATGTTTTAATACACAAACTTTGTCCAGATTAGTCTCTTCTGAACTCTTTGCCAGATTTCAGCGAATCTTGGCAAGAATGATCAGTACTAAGCCTAGTTGCACCTATCATTGCCATGTTCTGGTTGAATGATTTTTGAAGGACTTATGGCCCCTTATACATAAACTTTATCTTGAGCCAGTAGAGCGTCCACAGGCCCTCTTGGGCCTCTTGTTTTAAATCCAAGTTTGTGATATCACTCATTCGAATAGGTGATAGCTCTTATTACTGATTCAACTCTTAATCCATGATATCACCTAACCTATTCGATAACGAGACACTCATTCGATCATGTGATATCATTTATTTGAATGAGTGGTATCATGCATTGAAAATGAGTGATACAATATATTAAAATGATGTGATATAACTCATTCGAATAGGTGATATCACTCATTCAATAGGTAGTATTACTCATTCAATAGGTGATATCACTCATTCATTGTGAAAGGATGATATCACATATTTGAATAAGTGATATCACCTATTTCAATGAGTGTCTCGTTTTCGAATAGGTTAGGCGATATCATGTCAGTGATATCACCTGTTCAATCAGCGATATCGATATCACCTTTCAGATGAGTGATATCACAAACACTTTGATTAAAAAGGAAAACGGCGCCCCATACATGCTAACCTAGCCACCTATCAGCCTATTCTATCTAAATAATGTTATTTGCGTTATAATAAATCCAGCTTTAACTGTTCATGCTGTTAAAAGCATGTTTAAAATATACATATATGAAAGTTATATAGACGTTATGCATACACGCGAATTGTATTTAAACTGTTAACATACAATTAAGTCATAAACACACGTACACCGTAATGTGTAACATGGTCATTACGCGTGTGTAGGTATTTATTTTGTATTGCTATTACTTTTCTTTAAACTAACGGCATTTGTGTGATTTTTGCAACGCTTTTTAATGACGTCAATTAGAAAATAAGAAGAGTGAAATAAATCTGATACAACGCTTGTTTTTTTGATAACACATATAGTGAAATAACTGTAGTACTAAGTTATACTCGCAGATTCTTTATATACATGTATTAACAGTCAACATCGCTAGATAAATTGAATAAGATGCATTTGTAATTATCATAGGATATTGGGGAGATACAAGTTCACCTCTTTTTGGGGATTTAACTAACGTATTGTTAGTTGTGTAACATTTGTGTTGCGAAACCTGTTGATTGTTAATTGTGTACAGGAACATCGTCTCAGGGTATGTGCCTCATCTGACACATATTCAAGACAATTGTGTGCTTTGTTTGAAGTCTGTTAAATGCATTGTGTAAAGTAAATTTTATTTGAATAATATAATAAAAGGTATGTGCTCATACACAGGTGTTGTTTATATAGGGTCACTCCCTCTTATGGTATAGGTAACCTATACACGATGTGAATATCGATACCTAATTTTCTCTGAGAGTATAAGAGTAGATATAAAAGTCGAACAGGAAATGTAGAATTCAAGAACCACAGTTAACCAACACGCATAGAAACAAACAATAATTACAATTTGAAAGGTGAATTAAAGGCAAGATATGACATCAACAACATACAACGGTTGACAATAGGACTACTGTTGATGATAAATATGTCAATACATGTACACTAATTATTAATTTATTATCGAACTGATTTGAATTAAAAATCGGTTGCAATATCGTTAATTAAACGCTTGTCATTATGACATGTATTACATTAATAATATAATAATTATGTGTTACAGTTAATGAACACATTTAATTGATCATAGGATGTAAGAGTAAATATATAATGGTCAGTATAATGTATAATCAGGACAGTGTCCTGTTACCTCAAAGTTCAAGCCATGGCCCATCATACAGAAAAATACTTAAACTAACATAGACACATATATCACATGCATTCAGTCGCAACCTAACAGGTTTTATGACGCAACACATAAGCAGTTCGTAATCATAGCTTATCATGATTAATCAACATGACACCAGTACTTATATATCTCCGCCCTAGTGTTGATGTTGGAATATAATGACAAAAGGTTGGATTATAATACAGTTGCACATGCTATTGTTTGTTGGTTTGATTGGTTAAATGGATAAATGATAAACAACTGACGTCATGTTAATTTCATAGGAAACAATAAATGCTTCAGAGATTTTGAAAAATGCGTTCTCATCGGTTCTCATCAGAAACAGTTTGCTTCGCATTTTTCCAAGACATAAAAAAAAATCCCGTAATTATAAAATGATATTTTATTCTTCTTCCATAATGCATAACTCTTTAAGAAATACATTATTATTATTATTATTATTATAATTATTTTTATTATATATATGACCTACTAACTAAACAAATAAAAACTGTTACCATACATCGATTAGTCTGGATTGTAAACATTTAATTTGATTATTATATTAGTTTAGTATAATATAATCACAGCATATTATATAAGCTGGCGAATGTATGTGTTAACTTCAGATTTCGAGCTAATGTTTGCTCCAATATGAACTCGTTTTTAGCTTATGGGATGCCGAGTTGTCCGTCGTCCGAACGTCCGTCGTCCATCCTTTGTCCGTCGTTAACTTTTGTCTTGTTAAGACAATAGAGACTTCATTTTTCATCTGATCTTTACCAAATTTTACCAGATTGTTAATGTCAATGAAAGCTCGGATAAGTTCGAAAACCAGCCAGACATACAGCACTTACAGACTTACAGCATCACAGACTTACATATCCTTCGTTCCTCCACAGCATCAAAGACTTACACTGAGACAAAGATATCCTTCCTTCCTCCACAACATCACAGACTTACATTGAGACAGAGATATCCTTCCTTCCTCCACAGCATCACAGACTTACATTGAGACAGAGATATACTTCCTTCCTCCACAGCATTACAGACTTACATTGAGACAGAGATATCCTTCCTTCCTCCATAGCATCACATACTTACATTGAGTCAGAGATATCCTTCCTTCCTCCACAGCATCACAGACTTACATTGAGACAGAGATATCCTTCCTTCCTCCACAGCATCACAGACTTACATTGAGACAGAGATATCCTTCCTTCCTCCACAGCATCACAGACTTACATTGAGACAGAGTTATCCTTCCTTCCTCCACAGCATCACAGACTTACATTGAGACAGAGATATCCTTTGTTCCTCCATTGCATCACAGACTTACATTAAGACAGAGATATACTTCCTGCACAACATCACAGACTTACATTGAGACAGAGATATCCTTCCTTCCTCCGCAGCATCAGACTTACATTGAGATAGATATCCTTCCTTCCTGCACAGCATCACAGACATACATTGAGACAGAGATATCCTTCGTTCCTCCACAGCATCACAGACACATCGAGACAGATATCCTTCGTTCCTCCACAGCATCACAGACTTACACTGAGACAGAGTTATCCTTCCTTCCTCCACAACATCACAGACTTACATTGAGACAGAGATATCCTTCCTTCCTCCACAGCATCATGGACTTACACTGAGACAGAGATATCCTTCCTTCCTCCACAGCATTACAGACTTACAAGGAGACAGAGATATCCATCCTTCCTCCACAGCATCACAGACTTACATTGAGACAGAGATATACTTCCTTCCTCCACAGCATCACAGACTTACATTGAGACAGATATATCCTTCCTTCCTCCATAGCATCACATACTTACATTGAGACAGAGATATCCTTCCTTCCTCCACAGCATCACAGTCTTACATTGAGACAGAGATAGACTTCCTTCCACGACAGCATCACAGACTTACATTGAGACAGAGATATCCTTCCTTCCTCCACAGCATCACAGACTTACATTGAGACAGAGATATCCTTCCTTCCTCCACAGCATCACAGACTTACATTGAGACCGATATCCTTCCTTCCTGCACAGCATCACAGACTTACATTTAGACAGATATCCTACCTTCCTCCACAACATCACAGACTTACATTGAGACAGAGATATCCTTCCTTCATCCACCACATCACAGATTTACATTGAGACAGAGATATCCTTCCTTCCTCCACAGCATAAGACTTACACTGAGACAGATATTCTTCCCTCCTGCACAGCATCACAGACTTACTTACATTGAGACAGAGATATCCTTCCTTCCTCCACAGCATCACAGACTTACATTGAGACAGATATCCTTCCTTCCTCCACAGCATCACATACGTACATTGAGACAGAGATATCCTTCCTTACTGCACAGCACCACAGACTTATATTGAGACAGATATCCTTCCTTCCTAAACACAGTATCACAGACATACATTGATACAGAGATATCCTTCCTTCCTCCACAGCATCACAGACTTACATTGAGACAGTGATATCCTTCCTTCCTCCACAGCATCACAGACTTACATTGAGACAGATATCCTTCCTTCTTCCACAGCATCACAGACTTACATTGAGACAGAGATATCTTTCCTTCCTCCACAGCATCACAGACTTAGAGACAGAGATATCCTTCCTTCCTGCATAGCATCACAGACTTACATTGAGACAGATATCCTTCCTTCCTGCACAGCATCACAGACTTACATTGAGACAGATATCCTTCCTTCCTGCACAGAATCACAGACTTATATTGAGACAGATATCCTTCGTTCCTCCACAGCATCACAGTAATACATTAAGACAGAGATATCTGTCCTTCCTTCACAGCATCACAGACTTACATTGAGACAGATATCCTTCCTTCCTCCACAGCATCACAGACTTGCATATCCTTCGTTCCTCCACAGCATCACAGACTTACATTAAGACAGAGATATCCTTCCTCCACAACATCACATACATTGAGACAGAGATATCCTTCCTTCCTGCACAGCATCACAGACTTACATTGAGACAGAGATATCCTTCCTTCCTCCACAACATCACAGACTTACATTGAGACAGAGAAATCCTTCCTTCCTCCGTAGCATCAGACTTACATTGAGACAGATATCCTTCCTTCCTGCACAGCATCACATACTTACATTGAGGGAGATATCCTTCCTTCCTCCACAGCATCACAGACTTACATTGAGACAGAGATATCCTTCCTTCCTTCACAGCATCACAGACTTACATTGAAACATTCCGTCCTGCACAGCATCACAGACTTACATTGAGACAGAGATATCCTTCGTTCCTCCACAGCATCACAGACTTACATTGAGACACAGATATCCTTTCTTCCTCCATAGCATCACAGACTTACATTGAGAGAGAGATATCCTTCCTTTCTCCACAGCATCAGACTTACATGGAGACAGAGATATCCTTCCTTCCTCCACAGCATCACAGACTTACATGGAGACAGAGATATCCTTCTTCCGCCACAGCATCACCGACTTACATGGAGACAGAGATATCCTTTCTTCCTCCACAGCATCACATACTTACATTGAGACATAGATATCCTTCCTTCCTCCACAGCACCACAGACTTACATTGAGACAATGATATCCTTCCTTCCTATGCAGCATCAGACTTACATTGACAGATATCCTCCCTTTTTTTCTGCACAGCTTTTTTTTCTAACAACTAGAATTAAAACAAGAGGGCCAAGTTGGCCCTAAATCGATCACCTGAGTACTGGCACATTATCAAACTTCTTCGAAAATTTTCAAGAAATGTGGGTTCTGTTGTGTATAACATTGATATAAAGACACTGACAAAGTTTGGTAAATGTCAAATACAAAATGAAGGTGCTAGAGTGTAACACCTTGGGCAGGGGCAAATTTGACCCGAGGGCTACATGTCATATATGAGAGCTTTGTGGTTTCAGAGAAAAAGATTTTTTAAGTTTTTCCCTATACAAGTCTATGTAAAACATGACCCCTGGGGTGGGGCCAAATGGTGACCGTGGAAATGTGACCCCATGGTCACCATTTGAACAAACTTGGTAAAGGACCATAAGAGTATAGTAAATGCAAAATATTAAACCTCTGGCTCTTGCAGTTTCAGAGAAAAAGATTTTTAAGTTATCCCCTATACATGTCTATGTAAAACACGTGACCCTTGGGGCGGGGCCAAATGTGACCCCAGGGTCATCATTTGAACAAACTTGGTATAGTTAATGTAAAATATCAAACCTCTGGCTCTTGTAGTTTTCGAGAAGAAGATTTTTAAAAAAAAATCCTATATAAGTCTATGTAAAACTGTGACCCTCATTGCAGGGACAAATTTGACCCCAGGGTCACCATTTGAACAAACTTAGTAGAGAACCATAAGCTGATGCTACATATAATACATGAGAGCTCTGTGCCATGTGGTTCCAGAGAAGATTTTCAGTTTTTCTCTATACAAGCCTATGTAAAACTGTGACCCCAGGGGTGGGGCCAAATGTGACCCCTGGGTCACCATTTGAACAAACTTGGTAGAGGGCCATAATCTTATAGCAAATGGAAAATATTAAACCTCTGGCTCTTGCAGTTTCAGAGAAGAAGATTTTTTAAGTTTTTCCCTATACATGTCTGTGTAAAACATGTGACCCTTGGGGCGGGGTCAAATGTGACCGAGGGTCACCATTTGAACAAACTTGGTAAAGGACCATAAGCTTATATCAAATGCAAAATATTAAACCTCTGGCTCTTGCAGTTCCAGAGAAGATTTTTTTCAGTTTTTCTCTATACAAGCATATGTAAAACTGTGACCCCCGGGGCGGGCCAAATGTGACCCCAGGGTCTCCATTTGAACAAAATTGGTAGAGGACTATAAGCTTATAGCAAATGCAAAATATTAAACCTCTGGCTCTTGCAGTTTCAGAGAAGAAGATTTTAAAAAAAAATCCTATATAAGTCTATGTTAAACTGTGACACTCGGGGCGGGGACAAATTTGACCCCAGGATCACCATTTGAACAAACTTAGTAGAGGAACATAAGCTGATGCTACATGTAAATACATGAGAGCTCTGTACCTTGTGGTTTCAGAGAAGAATTTTTTTTTAAAGTTTTTTCCTATATGTCTATATGAAAAACATGCAAAATCTCAATATGCAAACTTTGGACCCTTCATTTGAACAAACTTGACAGTCTAGGTATCGCCGATCATTTTAACAGAAAAACTGTTGAAATCTGTTCAGCGGTTCTGGAGAAGATTTTTTAAGGTTTCGACCATATATGGTAATGGTGGCCATCTTGGATGTCGCGCTGAACTAATTTTAACAAATCTAAAAAGCATTCATCTGAGGATCATTCATGTGAAGTTTGGTCAAAATTAGGCAAGCGGTTTCTGAGGAGGTCGTTTGAAGAAAAGTTACATCAACGACGGACGACAGACGAATAGTAATCCCAATAGATCACCTTGAGCCTTCGGCTCAGGTGTTCTAATAACTTCATGAAAATGTTCATTGAATGTCGCCTATTTAAAAAACAAATTTTATGTGAAACAGAAAAAAAATCACCTTTTATTTCACCAAATTAACTTTTTTCGCTGTAAGCGCTAAAATATGCCTGATCTGCGTTCGAATTTTAAGTTTAAAATTAAAATTGTGGAAATATGAAATAATGGATGAGAAGAAAACAGTATACCATTGTTCAGTATTTGTTATAGTATCAAAGTAGTATTTTCATAGCTTTTTTTAGGGATACCATTAGGCTTTTCCTCACCTCCTTTCCCACTCCCTCTCCACCTGTCATACACATAAAGTTGTATTCTTTGCGGAAATAGTACTTATTAAAGAAACTGTATTCATTTCGGCCATTTGAAAGCGAGAATAAAGGAAATGGCTTTATTGGGTATGTAAGAGTCTCTTGTATCGATATGTACAATTTCAATAAAGTCGGTGAGATGTACTCTTTGCTTCACAAAATTAACTTACATGACTGTCCAACTTAAAAACTGCAACATTCTATTACATTAAAGAAATGCAAATGGTACACAAGAAATGAAATAATTTCATTATTTAAAATGCATGTGTCCGAGCATTTCAGACTAATTATTTTATCCAATTATGTTCTAGGTTTATGTTAGAGTGTCCAGTACCCATTATAATTAACAAAATAGCAAAGATAAGTTGGTAAATTAAATCATAATGGTGGCAATATCCATTGCAGAGTTTTTTCTGAATACGAAAAAATAGCGAAAAACTGAAATTTTAACAGCGAGAATGCATTTTTGTTTCTAAAACATTTCATTGAAATGCTTACTATTGAAAACATTTATCATAAAAAAATACTTTATTTTCCCCACCAAATTAATTAAAAACACCATACTCGCTGAAATATGCCGGATCTGCATTTAAAATTAATGTTTACAGGGGAAGATGTATTGATATTAAAAATGTGGAATTATTATTTATAAGATATAAACTTGTTTTAAAATTGCTCAGCTTTTGTTAAATTACTGTAGTAACGTGTTCAACAGCATTTCGGAGGGAAACCATTAGGCTAGTATACTCCACCACAACCACCCGCACCACCTGACACACACGCACCACCTGACACACAGGCACCACCTGACACACACACACCACCTGACACACATGCACCACCTGACACGCACGCACCACCTGACACACCCTGACACACACGCACCACCTGACACACACACACTGTATTTATTTTGGCAATTTAAAAGCGAGAATTTGCATGTAGATACATTTATCATGTATCGATATAAACAAGTTTTGAAGAAAAAAACGGAGAAAGTACTAACACGTTCTCATTTGGTTTGTCCCTTTTCTGATTGGGCCAAAATTGCGAGAATGTACTACAATAGTTGGAAACCTAGCAATTTAGTTCACTAAAACTTAAGTTTTGTCTCAATTTAGCTCTGTATATAAGAAAACAGTGCTACTCTAGAGTTAACCGACTGAATTCAGCCACACTCCAATGGAATAAACAAAGAACTATTAATTCAAAGCATGTTTTATTTTCTCCGCTGATCTGTTTTACTTCATCTTTCCTGTATGATACTTTAACCACACACAGGTACTGGCTGAATTCAGTCGCTTAATTTTTGCACAACTTTCGGATATGGTTATACGGTGAATTATTAATTAGTGCTGCATTGGAACCTGTATTGGAACTTGTTTTATTTTACCTTATTTTTTATTTTCTTCTTATCAATACTGGCTAAATTCAGCCAGCTAAAAAAAACAAGGGCTTGCAAATACTTGTTTTACTTTCTCCACTGATCTGTTTTGCTTCACCTTTCCTGTATGATGCTTAAAGCACACAAAGGTTCTGGCTGAATTCAGTCGTGTATGTTTAGCCGATAAAAAAGAAAAACAGCTACAAGTATGAGATAAGAGCCAGTAGTATTTGTTTTTGACTTGATACGACCACCATCAATCACAGGTTGAACGATACTGGCTGAATTCAGTCGCTTATGTTTCGTTGAACAACAGCCTTTAGAATAAGATACATAATTAATTGAGTGAACAGTCTACGAATGAAAGTACTTCTAATTTTGCACAATTTTCAATTGAATGCTGTTTAACGGCTCACCAACAAAGTATAGGTTATTTAGAGCCGCACAGAGAGAGGGGAAGGATACATAGGAATCGTGGAAACCTGCCCTACTCTTGCTCAACTTTCGGTTATACATCAAAATCTTAACTGTATCTACTGGAAATGCCTACGCTCCTATAATAATGACTGCTAAGCGTTTGACTTTAAGTTACGTAAAAGCTGAACGCTGTTGTAAGGTAAGTGTTTGCAGGTTTGCGTGCGTGCGTGCTTGCCTGCGTGTGTTGGTGTGTGCGTGGTACATGCATATTAAGCAGTTAATATTCTTACTATTGTCTTCGTAACACCTTCGAGTACTGTTCCGAGTTGTACTTTTATTGCTCTACCATATTTTAAAACCTTTTTTTCCCCCAATGAGACGTTAAGCAAAAAATGGCGCTAACAATAAGGCAAACATTTTACATTCATTATCTCTACCATCTTAAAATATTGGACAAAATAATATAACTCATCAGGATTAATACATACAAATATATTTTTTACGAATCTTATTCAATTTAATATCTATATACAAAATTGCATATGTGGCACGAAACATCCAGAGAGAGGGCACGAAATATCCCAAAAATGTATTGTACGAAACGTCCCGGGACTAACACGTTTTGGCACGAAATGACCTGGAGCCCTTTATTTACCCTGTCCCATTTTATTGAGATGACAATAGGGTAAGAGTGATGTTTGGTGCATCATAGAACCTGGTTTAAGCCCCCAGAGGTCTATTTTGCGACCGATCGCTCCAATGTGTAGCCCTATTGTCAACTATGTCATGTTTGAGATGTCACATCTTGCCTTTTATTCATCTTTGTAATAATTGTTTCTGTGCATGTGTTTGGTTAACTGCAGTCCTTCGATGCTACATTTCCTGTTGGACTCGTATATCTACTTTATGATCTCTGCTTTATTAACCCTTAACCCGCTAAGCACGACTATAATAGCCTTTGCGTCCTTTGTAAACCCAGATCAGCCTGCGAGTAACTCGCAGGCTGATCAGGGTTTACAATGTCTGCTGATCAGTCATTTCCCAAAACACCCCTTTGTGACATAAATGGAATGGTCTTAATTCAAAGAAAGGACAGTCCATTATATATATGTAGGGGGTTATGGGTTAATGTCCATATCCATCTTAGCCTTAACAAGTCTACCATCTGTTTCAAACCTATCCAGTTCTAACTGCCTTGCTAATTATATCTGCTCTTTATCTGCCTCTTGCTGATCTTTTGCCACAGTACTTTCTAATTATACCATCTCTTTATCAGCTCAATCGGCTCCTTGGCTAATCTACTTTCTAAGTCTAACCACAGATCTAACAACACATTTAATAACAAATAGATAGAAAATTGTGAAATGTATCTACATTTCAGGAGGCGCAGTGCAGAAATTTAAAGGGAGTGTAGCGACACAGCCAAACCATCTTTATTATTGAGAGTTCTGAAATAATTGAATAAGGGTGAAAGAATTATCAAAATCGGATGATAAACAGAAAAAGATATGATCATTTGAAGTTTCTGTTGAAACGGATATGGAAGCGGCCATTTTGAGAGCTATGACATCACGGTTCTAAATGACCATATATGGAATATTTATAAATATGAAAATTTACTGATTTATAGGGAAAAAATTCACAGCAACTGTATGAAAAATATGTAATACTTACTGGTTTTAATGATTTATATGACCAGTAAAAAAATTCATTCATTTGCAGTGGTTTTCTTTGTTTTAAATGATATTTATCAATATTCCATATATGGTAATATGGAACTATGACGTCATAGTTCTAAAAATGGCGGCTCCCAATTTCGTTTTAGAACCACCTTTAAATGGTCATATCTTTTTTGTTTATCATCCAATTTTGATAATTCTTTCCCCTTTTTCCAAGTTTTTCAGAACTCTCAATAGTAGAGCTTGTTTGGCTGTGTCGCTACATTCCCTTTAACAAAATATTGCCTGACTTTAAACTCCTATCATGAAGAGTTTTATGCATATACACTTCTCAAAACTGCTAACTACACCGCTCACGTTTTGGGTTATATATATCGATGGGTTGAATGTTTTTCAATAAAATAAAAAGGAAATACCAATTCAATCATTTTTACATTATTTCATTTTATTTTTTTCATGGGCAATGCTAGAACTAAACCACAATAAGCAATTACAAACGACCCATGTAAATACTAAAGTCACACTTTTCCCATATCTACATGTAGATATGGGAAAAGTGTGACTTTAGTGTTTACATGGGTCGTTTGTAATTGCTTATTGTGGTTTAGTTCTAGCATTGCCATGTAAACACTAAAGTCACACTTTTCCCATATCTACATGTAGATATGGGAAAAGTGTGACTTTAGTGTTTACATGGTCGTTTGTAATTGCTTATTGTGGTTTAGTTCTAGCATTGCCCATGAAAAAAATAAAATGAAATGATGTAAAA
>JAWPHD010012427.1:0-75874 GCA_037043455.1 Cyrtodaria siliqua | reverse complement strand
AATATTTGTATGGTATATAATTATATAGTATTGTCTGTGTTTGATTATTTGAAAGTGCAAGTATACGCGTGATGCATACGATTGGTTAGTGCTCCTCGATGTCTAGTCAAATGTATATTAAATTATTCCATTATTTAGTATGTATCATTCATCAATATGCAAAGGGGCATTAGTAGCTATGCATAATAAAACTGGTAATTATTATCTCAATTGGACATGTGGTATATGAACCTTGTTATAGTACATTTGTCAGATTGTGAGACAGGTGTTCTGGACAATATCATCTAATTTGACATCAAATATATGTATATACCTTATCAGTATATTACATTAATAAATATTATTAAAACATGCAAGTGCAATTATTAGTAGTGTGCATAACACCTGATGCATTTATTGAGCAAACTGGGAGTGTTTGTTATTTTGCAGATGTTCAGTATTTGAATTATTTTGCATATACAAATACATACGAAGGAATATGGCACATAAACCAAGGTCCAATGTTTGTATAAAGAAATCATAGGAAACTCTCTAAAATATATTATTGGAATGCCTAATTTGACCCGTTATTAGAAATATTTTTGTCTGCGTTGCGTTTTTTTTTTAGCCAGGCTGATAGTTTGTGCGATTTCCGTCAGTCCCGTCCTTCTATCTGTCAGTATGTCTGTCTGTCCGTCCGTCGTATGTCCGTCTACACATTTAGGTTAAACTTTTTGTTTTTTCTCATTCTGAAAAAAAGAAAGCTTTGAAACTTGTGGAAATAATATAAAAAAAAAAGCATTTGACCCATTTACTGCATATATTCCTCTATATAAAATGAAACATGACTAATCCTAAATCCACCTCCTTTAAACGGAATATCTTTTGAAATTCAAGAAACTATAAATCAGCTTTAACATTAACTATTTCCAAAATGTCTTTTTGCAACACATATGTAGTGGTAATGCTAGTAAATACAGTATCATGGTATTTAAATAATAATTACAACTTGTGAATTATACTAATCTTGTGTGGAACTCCCCGAATAAGCCATAGTCCAATATTATGACTTGCATCAACCATCCGATTTCTAATTTAAGGCTAACATCATACTAATCATGTGGAACTATTGACAACTATGTATGATGAATATAAACAAATCACCAGCTATGATCAATTGTGTAAGTAGTGAATACTTTTGATTGTACTGCAGACTCGTATTAATAATTGTGTAGCAAGTTAAAATATTTGTATGGTATATAATTAATATAGTATTGTCTTGTGTTTGATTATTTTGAAAGCCAGTCAATTTACTAGTATTAATACACTTACAAGGTACAATGCTTCATTTAATATATGTTTTGTTTTTGTACCATATATTAAATGAAGCATTGTACATTGTAAGTGTATTAATACTTAGTATACAGATATTGCCAGGATGACGTTTTATGAACAAATAACAGGCATGAATGAAGGTACTATACTTGAAAATGAAACGAAGGACATGCTTTTTAAAAAAGGCGGTCAGATAAAAAGGAACCTATCGTTCACATATAATCATACTGTAATTGAAATTGTAAATAAGTTTACCTATTTGGGAATTGTCTTTACCATAGGCAGTTCTTTTGATCAACGTTTCGAATCAAGAGGGTGGCCAGGCATTAAAGGCAATCTTCAAAATGAAGTCATATATAAATCAATTTACTGACTTATCGGTCAGCCACACTTTAGACATTTTTGACCAAACTCATTTTGCCAATATTAAATTATGGCGCAGAGATATGGGAATTCTCAAAATGCGGAACAGTTAGAGAAAGTACACATTCAGTTTTTGTAAAAACGTTTATTCGTGGAGTTAAAACAAAACTCAACCCAATTTCATATATTGAGAACTCGGGAGAGTCCCTATAAAATTCACGTATTGTCTATATTATCCGTTCTGGTTAAAAATTACACGTACGAGTGATCGCAAATATATAAAAAAAAATACGTATAATGTTATGTTAAATTATCTGATTATAAACCCAAACAAATTAAACTGGGCATCTCAAGTTAAAGGGTTATTGGAACGAGCAGGATTTAATGAAGTGTGGTAGTCTCAAGGAGTAGAAAACATAACGTAATTCATTAATATATTTAAACAACGAATTAAAGATATGTTATACAAAATTGGAATTCTGAATTATCTAGAGCTAGTACATACTGAATAATATCAGATTTCAGTTTTACGTTTTATCTAGATGTACTAAAAGAGAGAAATTTAGAGCTTTTTTTTTACAAAACTAAGAGTCTCTAGTCCACAGGTTAGAAATAGAAACTGGTGGCTCTAATATTGGCTGTTTTCAAGACATAAGCTGCTAAACTAGAAGTCTATCAGGGTTAAATAGTATCTAGGGATATCACCAGTATCAAAAAATCATAATAAGATTTGCCACCTTGGATGGTACCCACGAATTATAGGTGAAAATGAAAATTTACACTTGATAGCTTTGTAAGTTTAATTCAAATTGATGTAATGGTACCCACGACTTATAGGTGAAAATGAAAATTTACCATGATAGCTTTGTAAGTTTTAATTCAAACTGATGTAGTGGTGTGACACATGTTAAACATAAATTTAATATCTTTATATTAATGCCAGTTTGGATTGCTAACTATTGTAAATACCGCAGGTTAACGTTATTAATGTGGTTCTGAAGTCACCTTTTTAAAAGCTTGAAACGTATTTGTATGTTCCTGGTAGTTTTCCATGTCGACAAAATACTGTTAAAAACGTTTGTGCATGCAATCGGAAGAAATAAACTTTCAAGATTATAACAGAACCCGTCTACAGTGATTTTGAAAGTTACAAGACATCCTAAAGTCAAAGCTGAAGGGCTCCTATTTTACGATTTTGTTAATGAAAGTTCAGAACATGATATTTTATAGAGTCAATTGATAAGGATTGCCAGTTGATAAGGAATGCCAACAGATAACGAAAATGACTTGTTGAAACCTTTAATCTGATATATTATATGGGTACCGGATTGGCGTTCCCCTTGTTCAAGCTTCATATGCGAAACAAATTTCGTTGGAATGTTCTTAATCAACACACGTCCGCAGCCTCGTTCGTCAGATGGGGACGTAAACTGTTCCGTTTATCGGAGTATATCCCTCTTGAATACGTATAAGAACGATAAGAATGTTACTATCCATTAGCAAGAATTCCCATATGCCTTTTATATTATAACCCTGTTTGGAGCGGCTCTAAACTAACCGGTACTGCGTGGATGAGCCGTTAAGCACAGCATTTGCAAAACGCGTAATTTACGTAAATAACATTAGAATTAGAACTACCTTTTCGTCGCAATTTTAATCAAAGTACTGGTATCTATGAAAGACACAGCATGTATGACTATTGTTTTTACAATTTTATTAGAACCGTAAGCATGGCATTTTCCCTATAGCTAGCTTAACTATAGGGGAAAGGTCGTTCGTTTTTAAAAAATAAAATACCATACGAAGGATGTCTGCTCACTAGTCTTAAAGGAACAACTGTCGTTTTTAGTGTAACATTTCAGTCTGTTGAACGACGAGTATGCTAGTTAACGTTAACGTCAATAATGTATTTTGCTGAACTGTCAAGAGCCAACGCGGTTGTGAATTTTTTGGGGTATGCTCACTATTCGTGATTAACTTACACATATGATATAATGGAAATATAAACAAGTATTCTTCTGCGCGAATACCACCACCTTATAAAATCTTTGACTTACAACTTGTCATAGATCGAGGTTACATTTTCGCTAAAACTACAAAACTTCTCGTGTTTAATATTTCCAAATCTCTCCCTACCAAACATTTTTCTTCCTTCTCAATGTTTTGATGCTTAATCCACATATCTTAATGTTTTAAACCAATTTGTAGTTTCTAGGATCACATAAAACAAATGTGGTCGTTGGAAGAACAGAAATGTGTGACAACTAGAGATTTGTGTTGTTGTTTTTCTGAATCAATTATCCAACATATGCTGAACTTAACATGAAAACATATGTTGTTAGAAGGGTAAAAAGTTCTCGCAAATGTTGAAGTCGACTCACAATTCATTGAGTGGCTACTCGACGTTCTCCCGGACATACGGCGCATGTGCGGACGGACGGACGAATACGTATCAACATATATCAGCTTTTTTTTATGTTAGCTTATGACCGAAATATGCTTCGTGCATAACCAAATAATATAGCTTTAACAATGTAATAATAATAATAGCTTTACCAGTACACGGGTACCACGGCAAAGGTTCTCGCAAAATGTTGAACTATAATAATGGCTTTAAAACATGTACATTCGATTTTTCAGTTAAATATTCTGAAAAACAGGTTATGATCTTTGACCTCAATTTACCCCCTGTCACACACAAACTCAGTGCCAGGGCAAACACCGGTGCCACGAAGAAAGTAATATATTACCCTCTCGAGTGATACCTGTCTCTATGCTCCTCGCAAAATGTTGAACTCGATTCAAAAACTAATTGATTGGATACTGGACGTTCTTCCGAACAGACGGCGGATGGGCGGATCGAAGGCGGATGCGCGGGACGGACGGGCGACGGACGAAGACTGTATCACCGTATATCAGCTCACCTCTACGCCTTTTACTTATGTTTGATTATGACCGAAATATGCTTCGTGCATAAACAAAAAAATAATGGCTTTCAAAATTGTACATTCAGTTTTTCAAATAAATATTCTGAAAAAGAGTCATGAGCTACCCCTGTCACATACAATATCAGAGCTGAACATGGGTACCACGACAAGGGCAAGATATTACTCTTTCGATTGATGCCTGTCTATATCCTCCTCGCAAAATGTTGAACTCGACTAAAAAAGCAGGAGTTGCCTCTAGACTATCACCATTAATTGAGTAAATCTGTCTCTCGATTATTTGGTTAACGGGGTGTTTTAACAGTTTATCTAGATTTAACACTCAATTACTAATACGCTACGTATGTTCGTAAATTTAGGAAGTAAATGCAGACTTGCAAGCGATTTAAGTGCCGAAATCCCCACAAGGTGTTTGAAATACAATGACGATGGTATTCGGACAAAAAACGTTTAACACTGTCTTTTTATATCCTTAAATTTCGTTATTTTTATGAAAGTTTAGGTGTAACTTATATATCGTCTTACGTGAGAATACTATATTATATACATGACGCATGTAGGCAGAGTAAACACGACTAATTATGACTATAGACACTAACTGATGCGTCGGCGTGTAGTATAGTTCGGTTTTATTCAGATCTTGACATAGTTCTATATGCATTAATAGTTTCCAACCGTTTTGTTCGTGCGTGTACATTTTCTACCTATGCAAGTTTAATTTGGAATCAAGAAATAATTTAACAGCTCCTACTAACAAGCGTTAACAATACTTATTTTAACCTGGGATGAATATTCATCCCGGTTTTAACACATCATTATTCTGTATTAGATCACCAGGCCCCTTCTGTGCATGTGATGTACATCATTATTATACATGTGCATTGACTTACCTAATATATACGGTCGCTACCAACTTAGGTTTATGGACTTATTTTCACACTTTTGATGAATCAACCAGTTAATATTAATCAAATATAATAGTTTGAAGGGAAACTTCTACCTATATATACCCTATTGGAAGTGCTATAGCTCTGTGATACGTACACACTACGAGAGCTACGATTCCCGTAACTATAGTAGGGAGAAGGGTTTGGCTGTTACTTGTGATATGCAGGCTTCATAACCGCTGCTCACAAACTAAATTCCATTTTGTTTATTTCGCTCTTCGGGGGAGGGAAATCTCTATGTCCACCTCCATATGATGCCATCTTCGGGATGGTTAAAAATTATGTACCATTGATTTTATGAATATTGAGTTCTGCTCAACCCGGGGCTAGAGGGCGTGAGCGGTAGCTAGCATATTTCACTACCGTTCCATGAAACAGTCTCAATCAAAACCGAGACTGCAATATTTTGTATGTGTCGTGTTCGGCCGTTTCCAAAGGTCCATTATCATACTCTTGGTATACATTACATTTTAAGATACATTATACAGAATTAGTACACACCTTTTTTATACATTAGTGATTGACTGACATTACTTATGATTAGATTTTGTTATTACAGTAAACTCGTTAAAGGGACACACGGCAAAATTTAATATATTTTTTAAAATTGCGATGTCTCGTTAGTTGTTCTAAATAAATTAGTTATATTTGTTAAATTTAATATCTATCATTGTTTGCCAAGTTCAAAACAAAAAATTGTTTTCGCATATTACTATATGCTGAATATATTGCACCAATAATACATTTCAACCTCATGTATGGCAGAACAATAAAGACGTTAATAGTTGAAAACTGTAATATTTTGTTACATTTTATTTGAATCAATGTAAGCAGGTTTAATTCAAAATGACATCGAGATGTAATCTTACTTCAATGTTGCTGTGTGTCCTTTAATAGAGGAGAGAGAAAGCCGGGGTTAGGGCTCGGTCTTAAGCAGTGCCTAAACGACGGATAATTGGAATTTAGTGTTAAATACACAAGTTTTAAATTACAGTTTCACATATGGGAATCACGCATTGTTTATGATAGTCACTTCTGCCCAAGAAAGAAATCTTAAACAAAAGGTATTACGTTATAAGTTGAACATCTATTGTATTACAGTACACTAAACCAAATTGCTAAGTAACCTAAGAATTTGTCAATAATATTCTCATTGTTTTGTGTATTTTGAGTTTGATTAGAGATATGGTTAAACTGCAAATTAACGAGTGTAAATCGTCTGCTATGATTGCATGAACTTATTGTAAAGCTTTTAAGTCAATGTGTTTCCTTAGAAATAAGTTATAACATACAACTGGGTATACAGGATTTTATAAAGTACTTCGAATTAGTGAAGCTTTCGATGTTCCTAATTGTAAAATATGCCAGTTAAAATTATTTTGACATCATGTTTTACTAGCATTACCACTACAAAGGCGTTTGCAATAGAAATTTTCGAAATAGTCAACGTTAACGCTGAATTACAGTTACTTAAATTTCAAACCATATTCAATTTAAAGGGAGGTAATTTAAGATTTTTTTACTGACGGAAAATCTGCGATAAATGGGTAAAATTTTTATGTTTTTTTCTATTATTTCATACCAATTTTAAGAATTTTAGATCTTTAAGCGATCTTTGACTCATGTTATGTGTTTTATCAGTACATTTCATGTTTTCATATCAAGGGAGGGTAACTCTCAAAAGATGTAACAATTTAAACAAAAAATAAATGTTTTACAAACTATGGGTCAAAACAAAATACGTATCATATATCTATTCTAAAATATATTTAAAGTAAGAAAATTAGTTAAGATACAAAAGTTGATACTTAGAAATTTTGTTCAGTGTAGTTTAAATAAAATTATTTATTTTTTAAATGAAATTATTATTTTAATTATAGGTTTGGATTCACATTCTGTTCAAGATATGATAAATATAAAAGGCTAGTTTTCTTAATTTAACTGGATCGATAGTTTGGAGTATGCGTTTGTTTTTAAAAATATGTAATTTGTTTATCACGACTACAGTTTCTCAAATATAACATGCTGACTGCTCAATGATGTTGCGGTCACATGGTATATTGCAACACTATGGGATTATCAGCTGGATATCACTAACTGCTCAATGATATTGTGGTCACATGGTATATTGCAACAGTATGGGATTATCAGCTGGATATCACTAACTGCTCAATGATATTGCGGTCACATGGTATATTGCAAAACTATGGGATTATCAGCTGGATATCACTAACTGCTCAAAGATATTGCGGTCACATGGTATATTGCAACACTATGGGAGTATCAGCTGGATATCACTAACTGCTCAAAGATATTGCGGTCACATGGTATATTGCAACACTATGGGAGTATCAGCTGGATATCACTAACTGCTCAATGATATTGTGGTCACATGGTATATTGCAACACTATGGGAGTATCAGCTGGATATCACTGTCTGCTCAATGATGTTGTGGTCACATGGTGCATTGCAACACTATGGGATTATCAGCTGGATATTACTATCTGCTCAATGATGTTGTGGTCACATGATATATTGCAACACTATGGGATTATCAGCTGGATATCACTAACTGCTCGAAGATATTGCGGTCACATTGTTTATTGCAACATTATGGGAGTATCAGCTGGATATCACTGTCTGCTCAATGATGGTGTGGTCACATGGTGCATTGCAGCACTATGGGATTATCAGCTGGATATTACTATCTGCTCAATGATGTTGTGGTCACATGATATATTGCAACACTATGGGATTATCAGCTGGATATCACTAACTGCTCAAAGATGTTGTGGTCACATGGTATATTGCACCACTATGGGATTATCAGCTGGATATGATGTTGTGGTCACATGATATATTGCTACACTATGGGATTATCAGCTGGATATCACTATCTGCTCAATGATGTTGTGGTCACATAGTGCATTGCAAATCTATGGGATTATCAGCTGGATATCACTAACTGCTCGAAGATATTGCGGTCACATTGTTTATTGCAACATTATGGGAGTATCAGCTGGATATCACTGTCTGCTCAATGATGGTGTGGTCACATGGTGCATTGCAGCACTATGGGATTATCAGCTGGATATTACTATCTGCTCAATGATGTTGTGGTCACATGATATAT
Source organism: Cyrtodaria siliqua (assembly GCA_037043455.1). Lineage (NCBI taxonomy): Eukaryota > Metazoa > Mollusca > Bivalvia > Adapedonta > Hiatellidae > Cyrtodaria > Cyrtodaria siliqua. The sequence continues at coordinate 67,171 of JAWPHD010012427.1, read as the reverse complement.
TGCAACACTATGGGATTATCAGCTGGATATCACTAACTGCTCAAAGATGTTGTGGTCACATGGTATATTGCACCACTATGGGATTATCAGCTGGATATGATGTTGTGGTCACATGATATATTGCTACACTATGGGATTATCAACTGGATATCACTATCTGCTCAATGATGTTGTGGTCACATAGTGCATTGCAAATCTATGGGATTATCAGCTGGATATCACTACCTGCTGAATGATATTGTGGTCACATGGTGCATTGCAACACTATGGGATTATCAGCTGGATATCACTATCTGATCAGTGATGTTGTGGTCACATGTGCATTGCAACACTATGGGATTATCAGCTTGATATCACTATTTGCTCAATGATGTTGTGGTCACATGGTGCTTTACAGCACTATGGGATTATCAGCTGGCTATCACTATCTGCTGAATGATGTTGTGGTCACATGGTGCATTGCAACACTATGGGATTATCAGCTGGATATCACTATCTGCTGAATGATAGTGTGGTCACATGGTGCATTGCAACACTATGGGATAATCAGCGGGATATCACTAACTTGTGGTCACATGGTATATTGCAACACTATGGGATTATCAGCTGGATATCACTATCTGCTCAATGATGTTGTGGTCACATGGTATATTGCAAAACTATGGGATTATCAGCTGGATATCACTATTTGCTCAATGATGTTGTGGTCACATGGTGCATTGCAGCACTATAGGATAATCAGATGGATATCACTATCTGCTGAATGATATATTGGTTACATGGTGCGTCGTAGCACTATGGGAATATCAGCTGGATATCACTATCTGCTGAATGATGTTGTGGTCACATGGTGCATTGCAACACTATGGGATTATCAGCTGGATATCACTATCTGCTAAGTGATGCTGTGGTCACATGGTGCATTGCAACACTATGGGATTATCAGCTGGATATCAATATCTGATCAGTGAGTGATGTTGTGGTTACATGGTGCATTGCAACACTATGGGATTATCAGCTGGATATCATTAGGTGCTCAATGATGTTGTGGTCACATGGTATATTGCAACACTATGGGATTATCAGCTGATATCACTATCTGCTCAATGATGTTGTGGTCACATGGTATATTGCAACACTGATTATCAGCGTGATATCACCTTCTGCTCAATGATGTTGTGGTCACATTGTGCATTCCAACGCTAAGGGATTATCAGCTGGATATCACTATCTGCTGAATGATATTGTGGTCACATGGTGAATTGCAACACTATAGGATTATCAGCTTGATATCACTATCTGCTCAATGATGTTGTGGCCACATGGTGCATTACAAAACTATGAGATTATCAGCTGGCTATCACTATCTGCTGAATGATATTGTGGTCACATGGTGCATTGCACACTTAGGGATTATCAGCTGGATATCACTATCTGCTGAATGATATTGTGGTCACATGGTGCATTGCAACACTATGGGATTATCAGCGGGATATCACTATCTGCACTAATCGAGATGCATACAGTATGCTTGATTATACTTACTGTGGTTTAAGAAGAAATGGAGACCACTGCGTTTGAATTATATATATATATCTTTTTAAACCCGGAAACGCAAAAAATAAATATTTGATCGTTGGAAGTGTTATAAGACCATAAAATATGTTTTTAAATTGTGGGGCTGTTTTTTTGCCCCAGAATTATTTCACACTCCTTAGTAATGGTCTTAAAACGAAAAATGCACCATAGCTTGGTACTTTTAAAGACACCAGTTTATTGGGTCAAATATGATTTTTGCACTCGATATTTTGGGTCCTTACCTTGTTATTGGGTCCTCAATCTGCCTATAGGGTCTTGACCCAATTATTCAACGACCCAATAATACGTGCATGTTTAACATAACTACATTTACCTAATTAAGCCTCTCGCACATAACTTATTTTACACGTTTATTGGGCCCCTAAATCTCCCCTTGATAATTTGCTAAGTGTGTATATATATACTGTTTATCCAATCAGAGGTCAGAGTTCAGGACCCAATATATTGGGAAATTCACAATGACCAAATAAACAAGTGATGCTGTGTATATATATATATATTTTTTAATAAGACCCAGCAAAAATGTTGGGTCAGACCCAGTATTATGGTTTGAGAATAAAAGGCGTTAACAGTTACCCGTTAAGTTACGACTATATAGGGATACATAAGTACCCGTAGGTGTACTTAATGCATAAAAAAGTACCAAACACGTATATTCACACTAGTTCATGGTGGTCCCAATAAATGTGTTCAAATTGAGAGAAAAAATACCAAAAACGTATATTCACACTATTTCATGGTGGTCCCAATAAATGTGTTCAAAATGAGAGACCCAGTATCCTGGTGACTTTAAGTATATATATATATATATATATTAAACAAATGACTCCAGAAATGACTCAAAAAATTTACTCCAAAACATTACTCCAAATTGTAACTTCAACACTCTCCAATCCAACTCTACACTCCAACACTCCACTCCAGCTTTTATCCCCTGCCATTATCACGATAGGGGGTATGACCAGGTCGTATTTGTATACTCACAGCTCTGACAGATCTAGAACGCGTTGTAGTCTTTCAACCACTATCATTTTACTTCACGATAAATACCGTGTACTAAGCGCTGTAGGGAATAAGATAACAAATAGGACGTAGTGTTATTACATGACAAAAAGGTAGGTGTATCTATAATATGTACATTCTATTATATTCGATTGATAATTTGTTCTATATCAATCTAATTAAGGTACCCTGTAGTGGGTTAGTGCCTACTGCACGTTGCACAGTAACTGAGAGGAAATGTAACTATGATTAATAACCTGAATTTATAACCCTTCTCAACCAACTTCATATCATTAAAGATAATAATTATGAACTGATTCGCATGTTTTCGGCGTGTATGCGGTTTTAAACCCCGGAAGTAAATGAAAAATGCCATGAAGCTTGTTAAGGCATTAGGTCACAATACACCAATTCATTTTCCATAGACGTACATTATAACTCTAAGCTCTGTACTGAGTTCCCTAATATAAGAAGCTATATTTTTGCTTACTAGTTTTGAAAGACCTATCTTAGTTTTATCAAAAAACATACAAACACCATACATTGGGTATGTTTTGAAAAAGCTGTTTGGGTCGCTTGTATACCTTGTCTACCAATCAAAATTAAGAGATTCTGTGTAATAGCTCCGAATTTACCCTGGAACTTTTTCCCTGCTCGATGATTGGTTGGTAATTGGTGTACTCCGATCATTAATGTAATTTCTAACCACTACTGACGTTTAAAACCGCTCGAACGCCGACTATAAAGTGTGAATCAATTATTCTATAGCTGCCTGGTCAATATGGTAATTAAGTCAAATAGTATTCCGGTCTTATTCATTTATGTCTATTCACTCTCACTCTGAGGTCAATATAATATACTGCATTGTAATGAATATAAATACATAACACAATAGTTCAGTTAATGATGAGTGATATTAATGATAAATCAATCAATCTCCATGATACGAGAGTTTCAATGATGTAATTCAAACCTATTTGTAAGTACTTTTAAGTATTACTAAACAGAGAATACATAGCAATGTCGACTCTAACGGATGGCGGGAGGTGTACATTACTGGTTCTACCCAGGAAAGGTGAGTGGTCGGTCTCCACCACAAAATATCGACCGTCATGTATAACCTTACATGTGTTGAAAATGACGTAAAACACCATACAAACAAACAAACAAACAACACATAACAATTTTAATAATAGTACACTCTATGACAATAATGTAAAGCAATGATTTAAGTTTATTACATCTCTGTGTAAACTGTGTCAATGTGAACTGATTATGCGTAGCTGTTTAACATGTTTTGATGACACAAACTGTCTCGACTCTGTTTATTTGCAAATGCGTTATTATAACCCAAGGAAAGCAAGCTAATGTATTGTTTTATACATCCCAACACATGTGTATATGTTTAGGAATATTACCGTCAAATGGTTAAAGAGACGGCATGCATGTTTATTCTTTCTATAGGTGACCGCGGGTTGGCCCGTGCCCAGGCACGGTCAACACTAGGGGATCGTGCCTCGGGATGTAAAAAGTGACGGTCCCGTGTATCAAAGTCTATTATCTGAGCCTATACTCTGACCTCCCAGTGTGGTTTCCGGAGTAGAAATCGAGCTAGAGGCAGAGGGGTAGGACCACGCCCCATCCCTTCATGTTTATTTTGTCATTTGTTATCATGATCATTCAAGGTCTTCATCATGAACGTGGAAACGTGGCTTCATCGCAAATGGAGTGTTTACTGTAGAAATTGCAGCAACTCTGAGGTTCTGCAGGTTAGACGGTTCGAGGCCCTTCTCCATATTTTATCTTGATGTAAACGAAGGATGAGCCTGGCACGTTCATTCCTGTTAGGCGCCATATAACCTTGTATGTGTTGGTGCGCCGTAAAACACAATTCAATTCAATTCTATCTTCTGATCACAATAAAAAAACAAATGAATATATTTGGGTATGGCTCGCGGATTCTAGTGTATCACGTCTTTCCTTTGGAGGGTTCGAAATAACCTAAACATTGCCAGGTATATGTCAGTGAAAACTGTAGAGTTCGTTTGACACAAACTGTTTCTTTGCAAATGTCAAAATTGCGTTATTCCATCCCCAGAAAAGCAAACAAATGTATTGTTTTATACTTACCCAATACGTGTGTTTGTGTTTGGGAAAGTTCGCGTCAAGTGTTAAAAGGTACAGCTTGTAAGCATGCATGTTTAATCTTTCTATAGGTGACTGTAGTTGCTCAGTGGCCCAGAGTCGTTCAACACTCAATCCAAAGATCCACTGGATCATGCATCACTGGCGCCACTGGGTTATTTCGGTGCGTCCATAGGAAAGACAGTTCTCTTAGTCTCGTCCGTCGGATGGGAACGTAAACTGAATGGTCCCATGTATCAAAAGTAGATATAAATATCGAACAGGAATTTTTTTAAAGTAGTATCATTCAAATCAACGACAGTCAACGACAGTCAACGACAGTCAACGCAAGTCAACGACAGTCAACCACAAAGACACACAGAAACAAATAATAACTTTAAAGATGAATAAAAAGCAAGATAAGACATCATAAACACAAAAAGGTTGCCAGTAGGGCTACCGCCTTGGAACGGTCAGTGGCAAATAAGGCCGTTGGTGGTTCCACCTCCGAGCACACTAAAGGACCATATGATTATACTTGGGTATGGCTCCCGGATTTCAAAGTGTATTTTCCCTTTCTTTTAGAAGTTTTAAGATATCCTAAACAATGCCGGGTATGTGTCAGTAAAAAGTGTAGAGTTCGTTTAAATTAGCAAACACAAGTTGTCGCTATCTGAAAATTTCGCGCAGAATACATTTGAGGTAAATAAATGCATGGCTATTGTTTCTTTAGTAGTTGTTAGAATAACGAATACGGCAATTTGTTCCTACCTATCTTTCATAAGGATGTTACCACTAGATCCTTTTTGCCACTCGTCGTTTCAAGGTGGTAGCCCTATTGTCAACTCTTTTATGTTTGTGGTGTATTGCCTTGCCTTTTCGTCATCTTTATAGGTGTTTGTTTCTATGCGTGCTTTTGGTTGACTTGGTTCTTGAATGCCACATTTCCTGTTCGACTTTTATAATTATATACTTTTATTTGAAATAATACGCTATATTTTGGTAATGTAATGCATCAAGAGAATGTAAATATTAATAGATATGAAGCACGGTATACAACAAATAAACGTTGTTAACTTGTATTACGATAATGACATGAATGTATACAGAAAGGATAAAGGAACGCACAATCAAAAATTTGCTTATATTACTGTATTATATGCACGTAATTCCGCGTAATATTCCAGATGTATCTCTCCGTGTTTTGTACACAAAGGGGCTACAACTAATGACAGTAAGGACACCTCTGTCCTGTAGTAAACATTTAATCAAAGTTTACTTTGTTACACGAAATTCTTAATTGTTGAAGTTTCGCTTGAAAACGTCAAGCCATTTCAGTATTGTGTTTAATGTTAAAAGATTGCAATATTTAGCTCACCTGGAATGCGCATTCTGTCGATAATGAAACTTTACAAGGGTAACCATTGGTGTGTTCGGTGCTGTTAAAACCTTCTTTCCGAAAGGACAGGCCTAATGTCGCTCTCTACCATTCGATTAGCAGTAACATATTAAACATACAATATATAACGGAAAGAAAACATGATAATAAAAATTGTTTATATTTATTGGAATAAACTGGCCATGGCTTCAACACAATATAGCAAGAAACATAATATGCATATCAAATGTGCAGTCTCGATACTTATAAACAATTTTGAAAAATGGTCTTGCTCAGACCAAGTTTTGAAGTGAATGAAAACTGTACTCAGTGAACTCTGGGTTCAGATGTTCACCAAGCCAGATATTCAAAATTTAGTTGCTTTCCTTCAAATGTTCTCGTAAAATAATTACTACACACTGTTGTGACGGCGACATACTGGCACATGCCTCTAATTGGGGCATGGGCACCGCTAGAGGCACCGCCATTAAATGGGGGAAGCAGAGCACAGCAGTGAAAAGTAATCAAATGAAGGTATGGCTGGCGCACTTCACAATCGAAGATATTTGTCTCGCTAACATCAAAAACATTCAACAAATGACACAAATATGGTCAACAACAATCATCAACTGACCCTATTATGCGTTTCTTTTTCTTTTCAGTAAATTTGATATAAAGAGTCTGTACCAATGTGTGTCACACCCTAAACTCATGGTGTTGCTTTTCACAAGCATGTTGAAATACATATAGGCAAGGAGCAAGAAAACTGATACAAGTGTTTTATGTACATTACAACCGCCAATAGTATGAACGATATATAAGTGTAATATATAGACAGGTACACGTATTGATACGGTGGAAACAAACATGTATTGTACTACTCTTATATATCGTTCATACTATTGGCGGTTGTAATGTACATAAAACACTTGTATCAGTCTTCGTTTAATAAATGTTTGTCGTAGTGTTTATGCAGGGTACTAGTCCTGGATTTATATCAAATAAACTATCACAGCCATCCCGTTTACCTTTTACATTTTGTTATATACAAGATGGCGACCACATTCATCAAAATACGGGATGAGAAAGACGAAGGCATGGATCTGCGCCAGTATGAGGATCTACTTCTTCCTACTATGTTCTTTAAATCTGATATTCTGGCAAAGTTTGACGCCATGAAGTGTATAGATAATAGGGACGGTGATGTGCTTCTGTGTTCTTATCCAAAAACAGGTAACTCATTTTGAGTTTAATTCAAAGCTAGTATGTATACTATTACTATAGTATGTGTATCATTTTATATATTACAAACTGAGAATTTCATTTCTACTGTACAAACAAATAAACTGCAAGGTTTCTTGTTATCCCACGATTAAATTAAGTGAACATATTCAACAAAACGGTGAATCACGTTCTGAAAAACCGTACCTCAAAGGTCAAATGGTTATAAGTCGGATTCAGTTGTGTTATGCATGTAAAGACCTGGCTGTTGGGAAGACAAAATATAGCCACACTGGCATAGTCATCTTTGTCGTCATTGTCTCTGGCTGATAGGGTGTTTAAAATAGATAGTACCTGAAATCGAAAGGTGAAGTTTTCTTCTATGTGTGTGTGTGTGTGTGTGTGTGTGTGTTTGTCTGTCTGTGCGAGCATTCGTGCGTGTATGGACGGACGGATCAATCGATCGATTGATCAAGATCAGCCCTTGTACATGTATGTGACCGCAGTATATAAGAAAGAGACAACCCTCTTGTATATTTCGACCGCGAATATTGTGACATTTTATATATGCGCTTGTCTTGGAATGTAATGGACAATGCTCATAATTATATATTCTTAATAGTTAGGGCAGTCCTCGTAACGTGTATACGCGTTAGAACGCCTGTTTACGAGTCCTGAAACATTTAAGCGTTATAATCACGTCCGTTATGTCTCATAATATTGGGACATCCCTCGTAAATAATGTTTTATTACGCGTCATGAAACATAAACGTTATAACCTCTTGTGTTATGCCCCTTAATAGCGAACATCCTTCGTATGTAATATTTTATGTTGATCTTTATTACGCTGCAGGCACGCATTCGACATGCAATTTGATCAACTGTATGCTGACACCAGGGCCAGTGGAAAACATGTCAACTGTCGCACCAACGTCACTGGGATGTTTTGCTACAGGGGTGGTATCATCGCTACCTAGTCCTAGAATATTAGTTTCTCACCTTAAATTTAATCGTCTGCCAAGAGAACACATACAATCGAGAGGAAAGATTGTGCTCGTAGTGCGCAATCCTAAGGACACAGCGGTGTCCATGTACCACCACTCGACGAAGTTACCAGAATTAAACTGTAAACTGTCGTGGAGAAGCTTTGTCACAGCCTTTCTCAGTGGGCATGGTAAGAAACTTAATGGAATTTTGACTGTTTATTATTACAAAGTGTATAATCTACTGTTTTTATATCTGTTTATTTACTAAACTGCCTATGAAAGGAACGTTTCCATAACGCATAATTACATACAATATGTTTCATTTAAGGTCAGCAAATAAGGTTTGGCTTAGTGTCATCAAATATGGCTTTCTTATTCCATCGAATATGTTTTGCACTTGGTCCATCGAATATGATTTACCAATAGACCATTGATTATGATTTCTCTAACTGGGCTCATGGAATGTGTTTCTTTATACCGTCGACTATGGCTTCCATTACGTTCGTCGAATATTTTCCCTTAGGTTCATCAAATATGTTTGCCTTATGCCATCAACCATTGCTTTCATCAGGCCCATCAAAATTAATATAGTTTCCATTAGGATCATTGAATTCGGTTCATTTTGCCATCGAATATGTTTCATTTGGAGCCACTGAGTATGATTTTCAATAGGCCTTCAGATACTGTTTTCCTTAGAACATCGACTATGATTTCGTTATGGTAATCAAATATGATGACATCGAATATGTTTTCTCTTTTGGTGATCTAATATGGTTTCCCTGAAACATTGGTTTATTACACGCTTTTGTGGTATTTTCATTAATATGCGAGTCCAGTGGTTGGATATTGTAGGCTATTAAAGTCATGGCCGTATGGCGTATTTTACATTGTATGAAGAAGGATAAAAATATCGGACGGGGAAAGCAGAATTCAAGGACGACAGTCAACCATAAAACACAAAAACAAACACGCAAACAGACAAACGAAAAGGCAAAAGTAATAAAAAATGCAAACGACATCACAAACACAAAAGGGTTGACAATAGGGCTACCGCCTTGGAACGGTCAGTGGCATAGTAGGCCACTGGGGGTTTAAACCGGTTCTAGGGTGCACCAAACCTCACACTTACCCTACTGTCATCCCATTAAAACAGGACAGTGTAAATAAAGAAATCCCCGCCATGATCTAAACTCTAACCAACAAGGCAGCATTACATACATTTAGTAATATTTTTGATTAAGTATTGAATTATTAGTAAATGTTTTACTTTATTTAAACGTGTTTGAATATTAAAATGTTATAGTATATAATCATTGAATTGGTAGACTGCTGTGTATACATACAGTATTTGACTATTTGACGTGTGAGCTAGTTTATATTGTTTACGTCGCTGGACATGATCTTCATACGTGCTGACAGTACGTACTGTTATTTATCTAAATATTGTGTTCATTTACTGTCAGAAAAATAAGTCATTTAGTTATTTCTGGGACGTGGAAGTGCCCAAGACAGTTTGTATGAACAGCTTGTACATGTTACACTATTTATTTCAGTTGTTTATGGGTCCTACTTTGACTGTTTGAGGTGCTGGCAGGCAGTTATAGAAGACAACAAAGACCTAAATATACTCGTTGTTTACTATGAAGATCTGAAAAAGGTAATTCACATACGAATTGCATTATATATAACGTATGTATAAATGTAGTTATAAAGGTCGAACAGGAAATGTAGTTTTCACAAAACTTACTCAACTATAAACACGCATTAACACAAGCAACAATTACAATGTTAATAAAAAGCAAGGCATATGACATCACACACACAGACGGATTGACAATAGGGCTGCCGCCCTGGAACGGGCAATGCCGCTTGGAGTTTAAACCAGGTTCATAAACCGCAAGTAATAAATTCTAAATCTATTTTAATAGGGATGCATTTTCTTGTATTTCGCGGTTTTCTCGAGCTAAATATTCAACATCCAAACAAGCATCTTCCAACTTTTTGAGCCGTAATTTAAAATCTTAACCGAGAAACTACATTCTGTAAACACGGTATTTGATTGCGAAATAAATGGTGCACCTTTGCGTTGTAAAACTTGTTGAAGTGACTGTATTCTGTGAATGCTTCTCTTCCTGTTGGACGTATGCCCATTTCTTTACAGCAAACAAAATAAACAATAATATAAAATTACATAACATTTCTCAGGTCCAAATGCATGAATCAAACTTCATATACGAGTATAGCTTCAATTATTTACGTTGCGCATACTAGGTAAATTAGAATTATGTCAAAGATTTTTTAAAGCAATGATCTTTATTTCCGAAACAACTTCTTGTCTTAAATATATTGAAAAGAAACGCATAATAATGGGTATTTCCGCTATTTATTGTATGTGTAATATGCTACTCTAATCGAATGGTAAAGTGCGACATTGGGCGTGTCCTTTCGGAAAGAAGGTTTAAACAGCACCGAACACACAATGGTCACCCCTTTAAAGTTTCATTGTCGACAGAATGCGCATTTGGCTCAAGCAGGTGAGCAATCTTAGTCTTAAACGTTGCAATCTCTTAACATTAAACACAATATTGAAATGGCTTGACTTTTCAAGCGAAACTTCAACATTTATGAATTTTCTGTTACAAAGTTTACTTTGATTAAAAGGTCTACTACATGACAGAGTTGTCATTTCTGTAATTAGTTGTAGCACCATTTGTACAAAACACGTTTAGATACATCTGGAATATTACGTGGAATTAGGTGTATAAAATAGTGTAGTAAAGGCAATTGTTTGATTATGCGTTTCTTTTTCCTTTCAGTATACAATTATGTCATTAAGATGAAATGGCGTTATAGATGAGGCCTTAAACAAGGAATTAATACCTTAAATTCAGCTTGGTCAATTTGCATAATTAGCTTATACTGGATTTTTTTATTTATGTAGGAATGGGGTCTATAATTTTCGCACATATTGTCATGTAAAGAAATATAAAAAAATCGGACAGGGAAAGTAGCATTCAAGGAGGATAGTCACCACAAAACACAGAAAGAAACACACAAACAGACAAACAAAAAGGCAAAAGTAATAATACATGCAAACGACATTACAAACACAAAAGGGTTGACAATAGGGCTACCGCCTTGGAACACTCAGTGGAAAAGTAGGCCACTGGGGGTTTAAACAGGTACACGTATTGATACGGTGGAAACAAATTGTACGATGACCGGACAGGCTGTGGACCCTATGATGCACCAAAGCTCACACTTACCCTACTGTCATCCCATTAAAACAGGACAGTGTAAATACAGAAATCCCCGCCATGATCTAATCTCTAACCAACAAGGCAGCATCAATAGGCAATATAAGTAAACCACAAATATGCTCGTGTGAATATAATACAAAAAACAATAGCCTATAAAGCCACAGTGAAGGTATTCAATGACTTGACAGAAGCCAGAGCAACAAGACAATAAACCATTAAGAGCACGACAAGAAAGAGCATAGACAAACATCAAACGCCACCGTCCCAGTTGGCTTTAGGTAGGCGTCATCATAGGGTCCACAGCCTGTCCGGTCATCGTACAATTACAGAGGAAAGCATAGTGGCGAACTGTAAAAGGGTCCACCACCAAGCATGCAGTACGTTGCAAAATGATAGGGTCACAACCTCTTTTTTTTTTTAACAAGTTTAACAAAGATATTATAAAAGTGATCATGACCAAGAATCTTACGAAGTTTATAAATCACATCACCATACAAGTCAGGTTGTGATAGTCTTTGTCGCAGAAGAGTCCTTAAATTACTTTTATATTTGGAAAGAAGATCAGGGTTACGATAATACATTTTTGCAAAGGTTTTACGAAGTTTATGGTAACGGTAACCCTGATTGAGTAGCTTTTTAACATTTAGACACAGTTCAATTCAGTTAAGTGCTGTCTTTTTGGCAATCATTGTACTAATGTTCATATATAATATGATTATTACTATATTAACTTGTTCTGGAAGTTTGTATCACCTTGAGAAGGTAAATGCCAGGACAGGATCACACAAGAGGCGGAGCCTGATCTGGCATTTACCTGCAAGAGGTGATTCAAGCTTCCAGAACAAATTACTACAGTAATGATCCTTTTTATTATATACCGCTTTACATATCATTAAAATAGAATACATAAAACAAAACAAAAACAAATGAAAACACAATTGTACTAACTCAATTTAACTGAAAACCACCAAAATAAAGACTGGAAAACATGTACATTACATTGCAACACTATGACACATGTGTTCATTACTCATCTGGGTAAACAATTCAAATTCTGGAGAATTTACATACTGACCAAATGGTAACTTAATTAATTAATTAACCCACACTGTTCACAAATGAAAAAAAAATCACTCTGATAGTTCACATTTCGTGTTAAAACATCCGTAGTTCTTAATTGATTATTAGCTCGAACTTTCAAATTGGGAAGTTCCAAAATCTGTTTTTAGTAGCATATTTGTATGGATTCAGAAAACCTCTACAGGGTTTTGTATTCCATTGTTGGGAAATGAATGTACTGGGTATATAATTATTGATAGCTCAACAAACTTGTAGCGCAAAACATACGATTTTTCCTCTATGTTCAATGTAAATATACATTATTGTTGAGTCGTTAGAATTAACTATAGCTGTACTGTAAAATGTTATCAATATTTTTGTGTGGTTTTAAGCAAAATGAAATATTTTTACATTCTGAATGGAGAAAACAAACGTTCATTTATCCAGTTTTAAAAGCCAGCATTTCAGTTTGCATTGAAAATCAAGAAAATGTTAACAATGATAACAGAAGAAACTCGGACTAAAGGAATAAAGGCATATGACGTCACAAAAACAAATAGGGTTGACAATAGGGCTACTGCCTTCGAACGGTTAGTGACAAAAAAGGCCGCTTGGGGTTTAAACCAGGTTCTAGGGTGCACCAAACCTCAAACTTACCCTACTTCATCCCAATAAAACGGGACAGTATAAATAAAGAAAGCCCCGCCATGAACTATTCTCTAACCAACAAGGCAGCATTGATAGGCAATATAAGCAAAGCACAAAGATCCTGGTGTATATATAAATGCAAACAACAATAGCCTAGAAAGCTACAAATCTAAATCTATTTCTCTGACCCAAATAAGTTTTGTTTAGTATACAATTCAAAGAGGTAAACGTTTTAAGTATTGCTATACACAAAAGTTCATTAAAAATTAGGTTTACTGTCTTATTACAAACTTATACAATACATGTACATGTTTGGCCAAAACCATTGGTAAATCATATCGTCAGAACTGTTTGCGGGAGTTGAAAAGAATCAATGATTCCGGGTACTGGCGATAATGAAAACCCTACCGAAAATATGAACTATAATTTCGGAATAATACACTTATATGTATAAACAATGATAAACGTCTTTACCTTTTATTATATATTATTTCAATTAAAGCTAAACGTGCATATATGTTACATCTGTTTCATGTCTTTAGAATTGTTTGTCGGAGTTAAGAAGAATCAATGACTATCTGGGTACCGACAACAATGACGATCGTCTACGGGAGATTATGAAACGCTGCTCTCTACAGACTCTTAGAGCTGATGTGGATGACGGTAAAACGAAGTCTCCGCTCGTTAACAAGGAGGGAAAATCCATCTTGTACAGAAAAGGTTGCAAACAAATCAGTATTATCGTTTAATTAATCTCATATTTTCTGTAGAAATGAAGAATATTGCTTCGTGTATAGTTATTTATGTGTAGAAGGTCTGCGGTTCATTATAAAATCCATCGCTTCGTCTATAATTGTAATTTCTCTTTTGATAATGCCCGTGTTTTAGTATATAGCCCATCGCCTCGTATATACTTCGTCTCCTATGTTTCAGTACAAAAAAAAAGAAATTACATTGTGCCTAAATAATACCTGTGTACATGTACATACTCAACATTTTGGTAAATGTTAAAGAAAAAATCCGCCAAATAACAGCAAATTTACACTGCAAAACCGTTTATAAAAACTCTATCCAGGTGTTCAGGTTATATAATACTGTATTTGTGCCAATTAAAAGTAAGAGTTTATTCACGGGTTCTTAAAATACATGTGATTGCATATGCTTAAAGAAAATAAGTTAGTAACTCTTAATAAGACGAGCCAGTTTTGGGTTTTGGCCCGGCTGGTTTTCGTATGCAAGTTAAAAACTGTGTACATCTGTTGTAAAATCTGTCTGTTGGTGTCGGGGATAACTACTTTAATACTTACTTTGAATAATACCTGTGTACGTGTACAATCAACATTTTGGTAAATGTTAAAGGAACTAATCCGCCAAATAACAGCAAATTTACACTACAAAACCGTTTATAAAAAGTCTATCCAGGTGTTCAGGTTGTATTATAATGTATTTCTGCCAATTAAAAGTAATATTTTATTCACGGGTTCTTAAAATACATGTGATTGTATATGCTTAAAGACAATAATGTATAGAGTTTGAATTCTCAAAATATGCAAGTTAAAAACGGTGTATCGGGATAACTACTTTAATAAATACTGAAAATGGGGTTCTTTGAATATAGGCAGTATTATTGTGGAGAGGTCATATTTTAGTTAAAATAACTTGGTTTGTAGGTACTATACAGGTAAATATGGATGTAAAAATCGAACAGGAAAAGTAGCATTCAAGGACGACAGTCAACCACAAACACACACAGAAACAAAGAACAATTTTAAAGATGAACAAAATGCCAAATTAGACATCACAAACAAAACGGGTTGACAATAGGGCTACCGCCTTGGAACGTTCAGTGGTAAGCTGTGGCTGTGCAGCTAACCAATTAGAACATATGAACAATTTCTTTAGAATATCAAGTTTATTCAACAATTCACCGGGCTGAAGATTTGGCCGAGCCAAGAAGGTCCAATGTCTACATATAGAAAAACAAAAGGGAAAAAAAGAATAATACTTTTTCAAGATCTCTTGTACATATGTCGCAATGTTTTTATTCAGAAATAATCATTATATACTAGCCGATTCAGCTATTCAAAGTTAACATGTCTCCGAAGTGAACGATGGCCCGCCCAGAGCGTTCCATATTTGTATATGGAGAAATATAGGGAACACGGTAATCATGCTTAGGAAAAAGCTCTCTCGAGAAGCATTTGACACTGTTTGAAAGATTCTTCAGAAATGAACATAACACCCGAGACTATCGAGTTTATTCAAATGCTGTATTTTAACCGCATTGGGCTATATTTGCAAAATACAAATGCAAAATACTCAAACATTTGAGCGCTACAAGAACCTTTGGGTCTTTTCTTTTAAGAGTGTATTATGGAATTGTTAATCAGATGAAAAGTTTGGGGAAAAACAAGTGCCTATTGGTCATGTTGGTAATTGCATTAGCATTCGTTATTTGAACGTTGAGTAAAAATCGCATGGTTTCTTCAAATGTTAAATATGGGATAGGAAAATGTAACTTATTTAAGGATACCGTTTTTTCAACAGTTGATGTTTTTAAGAGAAAGTCCATGACGTTGTTTTGTTTGTTTTATACCGTTGTAGATATCTGCAAAACAACTGTAACTTATACATTTACTATTATAATAATATAAACCAGATGAGTATTTAAAATTGAAAACAATATACTTTGGGGTCAACAGATATGTCTGATCTAAATGACAGAATCACAGATGTAATAGATTTGGTATTTATTCCGAACAAGCCAGTCATATTAAAGTAACAAAATGTCACATTATTCTCGATTCTCATTCCAGGAGAGATAGGAGACTGGAAGAACCAGTTCACGGTAGCACAGAATGAACTGTTTGACAGGATTAGCAAGGAACAACTCAGAAACAGCATGTTTACGTTTCAGTATGAGTAGGTTACATTTGACAAGGAGCACGTGGCAATGCATCGGAATGGGAATTGCTGCACGCCAATGCCTTAAACATGGCAAGTTTAAAGTTCATTGAGAGAAGCTCGTTACAGAACTATTGTCAATTTCAAATAGCAGAACGGACATTGCTGCTGTTCACATAGAGATGTATATTACGCTTTATTGCACAATTATATGTTTACATTCACTTGCTACTTTCTGTTGAAAGAACATATTGAATAATCTGTACTTTAGGTAGGCGGGACTAACACCGGAAACGCATCCGGTAATTGCATAGCATGTCTTATGCTTGGTGTAACTTATACAGATCTCACATAGACATGGCCTGTTTTCCCACGACATTCATTCCATGAATAAAATTTGTTTCAAAATGATCATAGCATTGTGAAAACTGACCTTTACAAATGTCAACTATGTCTACAACTCTTTTTGTATCTTTTGGTATAAAATTATGAACACTATACATTATTATTTACTGTACTCTCCTCTGCATCTGTCATATATTATTATGTTTTATCTGAGCTCTCCTTTGCATCTGTCATACATTCCTATGTAATATCAGTACTCTCCTTTGCATCTGTCATACATTACTATGTAATATCTGTACTCTCCTTTACATCTGTCATACATTACTATGTGTTATCGGTACTCTCCTGTGCATCTGTCATACATTACTAAGTAATATCGGTACTCTCCTTTGCATCTGTCATACAGTACTATGTAATATCGGTACTCTCCTTTGCATCTGTTATACACTACTATGTAATATCGGTACTCGCCTTTGCATCCGTCATACGTTACTTTGTGTTATCGATACTCTCCTTTGCATCTGCCATACATTACTATGTGTTATCGGTACTCTCCTTTGCATCTGTCATATATTACTATGTTATATCGGTACTCTCCTTTGCAATGCCATATATAACTATGTGTTATCGGTACTCTCCTTGCATCTGTCATACATTACTATGTAATATCGGTACTCGCCTTTGCATCTGTCATACGTTACTATGTGTTATCGATACTCTCCTTTGCATCTGTCATACATTACTATGTGTTATCGGTACTCTCCTTTGCATCTGTCATATATTACTATGTTATATCGGTACTCTCCTTTGCATCTGTCATATATAACTATGTGTTATCGATACTCTCCTTGCATCTGTCATACATTACTATGTAATATCGGTACTCTCCTTTGCATCTGTCATACATTACTATGTTTTATCGGTACTCTCCTTTGCATCTGTCATACATTACTATGTAATATCGGTACTCTCCTTGCATCTGTCATACATTACTATGTTTTATCGGTACTCTCCTTTGCATCTGTCATACATTACTATGTAATATCGGTACTCTCGTTTGTATCTGTCATACATTACTATGTAATATCGGTACTCTCCTTTGCATCTGCCTTACATTACTATGTAATATCGGTACTCTCCTTTGCATCTGTCATACATTACTATGTAATATCGGTACTCTCCTTTGCATCTGGCATACATTACTATGTAATATCTGTACTCTCCTTTACATGTGTCATACATTACTATGTAATATCGTACTCTCCTTTGCATCTGTCATATATTACTATGTTTTATCGGTACTCTCCTTTGCATCTGTCATACGTTACTATGTATTATCGGTACTCTCATTTGCATCTGTCATACATTACTATGTTTTATCAGTACTCTCCTTTGCATCTGCCATACGTTACTATGTAATATCGGTTCTCTCCTTTGCATCTGTCATACATTACTATGTAATATCGGTACTCTCCTTTGCATCTGTCATACATTATTATGTAATATCGGTTATCTCCTTTGCATCTGTCATACATTACAATGTAATATTCTAATAAAACGGAGTGGAATTCGTCCGCCGTCTAGAGATCATAAAAATACGACAGAGTGCTTACAATAGTGTTTCAAATAAATGTTTAAACATGCTACAACTATTTGTGAAGGTTCAACTGAAACACTGCCTTCTGATAACAGCCTATAGCCTACATGATTAGTTTATCTACTGGTTCACAAGACCCCATTATTATTATTATTACATGTGTTCATTATTACTCGACACTGGCAGATAACCACACAAACGTTCATACGTTTTCAAATATGTTTGTTTCATATCTGTGTCGTAGTCAGCAGCCAATGATATCCCTACGCGGGGATATGTTTTCTTTCCTCACGGCTCGTATCATATATATAGACGATTACAGAACTCGAGAAAATGAGCTTAATTAAAGAGTTTAATTCATCGTCACAAGATATATACTATTGTACAGCTCGTGCTTTCTAGAACAGAAATAATTGGTATTGACGTATGACTAAATATTTGGATAGTTATTGTTTTACAGTTGTGACTAAGAAATCGGAACAAAATACAATAAAATGTTTTAAACAAGTAAAATAATTCTCGCATTATAACCTCACACTATGTTCTAATTTGGCCAATTAGTGAGGTGCGTCCCACGATGTTTGTTTACATATTTGCATCTGCATTCGGTAATAGCTGTAGTGACGGGAAAATACTACGAAATAAGAAATGTTTCGGCGTTAATGCGGTTTTAAAACGCGCTTCATGGAATTTACCATTTACACCTGGCGTTTAAAACCGCATACACGCCAAATAATACGAATCAATTCTTAAATATATACGGTAGAAGCTGATCCCCATAAATGGTTGAGTACACAACACATACACATGGGATACATCTGGTAAACACCGCAAAATAACAGAATCACAGGGGGTGACCACCCTTTACTCTATCCGGGACAAGCATCTATAACTAGACGCCGTTGCAACTCTACATAACATAACGCAACGTGTGAAATCCACAAATATAAAATGAATATTTTCGCACTAATAATTATTATGATACAAGCATACATATATGTAAACTAGAACTATCACTGAAGGTGATGAATACCCCCGCTTAAACAAGTAGGGTAAGTGTGAGGTTCGGTGTACCCTAGAACCGGTTAAAAAAAACAGTGGCCTTTGTTGCTACTGACCATTCCAAGGCGGTAGCCCTATTGTCAACCCTTTTATGTGTGTGATGTCGTTTGCATTTTTTATTACTTTTGCCTTCTCGTTTGTCTGTTTGCGTGTTTGTTTTTGTGTTTTGTTGTTGACTGTCATCCTTGAATGCTGCTTTCCCTGTCCGATATTTTTATCTTTCTTCAGTGAAGAAATTGACAAAGCCGTGAAAGCATAGAGTGCTTTACAGACTGTTTAAAAATAGTATGTAAATCTGCGACAGAAATAATTACACGCGATTTACGTTTGATGTTACCATTACGCCTAAGACTTTGAGACCTAGATTTACGCTTTCGAATAGAAAATATAGAAAAAATGTCAATATTAGGATTTTTTTAAATATTTCCTTCTTGATAAATATTGTCATTAAGGCCAAGTGGATATGGTGTCTGTAGGTTTTTCATCCACTTAAGTTCTGCAATATGTCTAGCTTTTATTTTAAAGCTTTTAGTAGCTTCATTATCAAAAAGTATATATTCATCCGGTTGAATAGTTACGTTACTAAAAGTATGACCTGACTGACGAAAGTGTTGGTACAAGTAATTTTTTAACTTTTTAGGATTATCTGCATTATTTAAGATGGGTTACAAATAAAACAAAATGTTACTAGTTTATATTTATCGGAATAAGCTGGCCATGGCTTCAACAATATATAGTGTAAAATAAAATGTGTAGTTAATCAAACTGGAACATTTCAGATAAATCCAATGTTCATAGTCCAAACTAAGTTTAAATTGTAACTGACCACAGTATAGTGTAAATCCTGGGATCAGATGTTCACAAAGACAAGTCTTAAGATTAAAAACTTCTTGCATAGAAAATAACAAAGTTCTTAAAATACTGTACAGTGTAAACCCTGGGAACAGATGTTCACAAAGACAAGTCTTAAAATTAAAAACTTCTTGCATAGAAAATAACAAAGTTCTTAGAATATTTTAACTACACTATGCTGTGTCCGTGAAATACCGCGACACAAAGTTCATATCTTCGCGTTCCGATACCACAACGTCTTGCACCGTTAATAGTAGTATTTGAAAACTTTGTGTAGGTGTACCCCCAAAGATTGCACCAATGTCGACCACCGCAAACGAGATCCGGATGAACCCAAGACGACGACGACAGACCACTAGGCATCTCATCTCCTCATGCATCGATACCACAACGTCTTGCACCGTCAATAGTAGTATTAGAAAACTTCTTGTAGCTGTATCCCCAAAGATTGCACCAATGTATACCACCGCAAACGAGATTCGGATGGAGCCATGACGACGACGACAGACCACTAGGCATCTCATCTCCTCATGCTTTTCACTGAAATATATACACGACAAGCCAAAGACACTGGTACCAAATACAATATAAACAACAAACACAGGGGAGGGTGGGTGGGTTAGTTTGGAGATAACAATTTAATACCGATTTTTAGAACACAAAAACAGATCGATACTGACCAAATGGCAGTCACTGCAAAGAGGTGTATGCGTTAGAATTACACGTTCATAATAACCTCTGATTTCCACCCCCTGATATAATTAGTATTTGTTCCCTAGTAGAACAAATCCCATTATTTAAGATGGGTTACAAATAAAACAAAATGTTACTAGTTTATATTTATTGGAATAAGCTGGCCTTGGCTTCAACAATATATAGTGTAAAATAAAATTGTGTAGTTAATCAAATTGGAACATTTCAGGTAAATCCAATGTTCATAGTCCAAACTAAGTTTAAATTATAACTGACCACTGTACAGTGTAAACCCTCGGAACAGATATTCACAAAGACAAGTCTTAAAATTAAAAACTTCTTGCATAGAAAATAACAAAGTTCTTAGAATACTGTACAGTGTAAACCCTGGGAACAGATGTTCACAAAGACAAGTCTTAAAATAAAAAACTTCTTGCATAGAAAATAACAAAGTTCTTAGAATATTTTAACTATACTATGCCGTGTCCGCGAAATACCGCCACATGCCACTCGGCATGTGTATGCACCATTATATTTGCATGGCACCATTATATTTGTGTTCTCGAAATCGAACTTTTAAGGAACGACCTGTTTGTCCAACATAGTGTATACCGCAACGTGGTGCATTTCAAGTCAAAACATAAATGACGTGAGATGTACGTCAATCAACATTTGAAGCTAGACATACATTAAACAATCTACCATTAACAGCTGATTTAATAGTGGACTTGCTAGATAAATAATTGCAACAACTGCACCTCTTAGCATTGCACGTATTAATAGAGGGAAACACCCTGTGTCTTGAATGAACTAAATGATTTCTGGAGATTTTATATGGTATTTCCTCAAAACAGGTGATCCTAGAGGAGTTAGGGAAACTTTTGAGTCATTATTAAAAATCCTGGTAATATTATTAGAAGGAACATGAAACGAGGTTGCCGAATGAAGATTATTTAAAGGTGTAAGGCGTACATAAGATTTAGTTCTAAGAAATGAAGAGTTATTTTGTGGAATTTGTATTTATAATGCAGAGTGTGACCGTAGAGGTGAAAGATTTATTTTAAGAGTTTTTACTAATAGTCTCATAATTGTTTTTGGAGAGTAATACCATTCTGTGAAAAGCGAAATAAGGGCCAATTAGAAGTTATTAGAGATACGAAATAGAATCGTATTAAAGATCCATAAGAAATAATATTAGTAAACTTACGGACTGTTGAAAGAACTCCAAAACTTGACATCAGTGTCTAATACAAGATCATGAGGAAGTAAAGGAAAACCCTAATAAAATGGGCCAAAATTTCGATGAGCACAAAACCTTCAACGCGGTATATGAAACACATGTTTTTAAGAAAAAACTGAATCCATGAATGTCATACAATCTAAGTCCAAGTCTAAGTCAAACAAAGGGCCATAATTCTGCAATAAATCAGGCAATAAAAACGGGTGACGTAGAGGGACATAAGGTCATCAGTTGTTATGTGTATCTGACGTGTGGGAATAACCCATTCAAAGCTGTTTGAGGAATTCATGTAATAAAAATGTGTTACGTGACGCGATGGACGCGACGCGACGGGACATGACCGGACGTTACGGACAACGTGATTCCTATTTAGCCCCCACTTCACTTTGTGAAAGCGGGGGTATAAGAAATTAAGGTTACCATGGAAAAGAATTGGTAATCGATACAGTTTGAACTGCAGCTGACCCTAAACTCCTTGGCGTATTGTGTACTATTATCTCGTCCCTCTATCGCTATCCCTTTCACAGACTTAGGGATATCAAGGCGTGCCTGTAAAACAAAGACATATTTTGAGCGCTTCCATTATCATTGAGAATAAAACATTTGTATTTGCTAGTAAGACACCGCAAGTGTTCCAAATGTAATTCACACGTAATGATCTGAATAACCATTCAGATATATCTGGAGATTCTGACATTGTACTTACATTTTGTAACCACGTGACCACACAAGTGCCCTCTTTGTATATCCCGGAGGTCGTTTTACGGTTGGATTGTTATGAACTGTTTGTGAGTTTGACGTTTTGTCTAGTTTCTAGTCAAACTCCTTTTTATTATAGCTTGAAGACTATTAAGGCGTGCAGATAGCTTTACATTCTCCAGTGTTCTCGCTAATGATTGGATGTTTCTGTTAATGATCGGACAGAACATTTTCAAATTGATAACCTCGAGAAAATATGCCAAAAGTGCAACATTTGAATGAATTTCACTTCATTGCATCTCCAGTTGTGACCGTGTTAATGTTTGGGGTTATGTGTTATGTGTTACTCGCTTGGCTTAGGTACTCGGGGTGGTCACTTCTGTGGGGCCTTAGAAAACAATCAATTCAGAATGTAGATCAACTTTCTTTTAATGTATCACGTTGAAGTATAAGGGAGCAAGTGATCTTTAGGTAGCTACATGCCATTGTATGTGATTATTTCTCAGTGTGGTTGTCATGGTGAAATGGACACTTTGACCAATGAAAATCTGTCCAGGCTATTTGCTGACCTGTAACCCTTGCATATATTTAAATACTGACCAGTATATTTCGGCGAAACTAAATTGATTATGATTGATTAGGTCCGTAGAAATTCTGAGAGATATGACAAAGACTGCTACCAGGGGGTTCGGCAGCTTCCTGTATTCAGACAGGGAATGGTCAATTGATTAATGTGTGGTTACCTTGAAATTCTTAAAGTATACATATTTTTCGATTAATATCACTTTTTTTGGCTAACCACTTGATATATAAGCCTTGTGAGAAACTCAGAGAACGGCCGTTCAGAGTTAAACTATTTGTAAGGAGCACTGAGTCTTAATATTAATTACCGCTGCATATTTGCAAATGAAACCTTAAACATAGATAACTGCAAACTACAATTAACACAAATCAAATTCTAATCACTATATATATATATATATATATATATGTATATGTAAATGAAAATGCAATATTAAAGAATTGAAACAGGATAAGAACATGCACACAATACACTATTAATCATAGCTGGGTAACACAGTGACTACTGTATAGAAAAATCCGTATTAATTCATACAAGCTGGTATTTATTTAAAATAAACAATTTCATACATATGACAATATTTTCGTATTGAAACAATGTAAAAACAATGAAATAGTGTCAATACATGTACCAAAAAATGCAGGTATAGACAAACATAACCTTGTTAACAACAATCTCCTTTTGTTCTTCATTTAAAAAAAGAAGAAGCCATCGTGACTAAGTGGAATAACACGTCAGCCGCGGAATTCATAGATCACGAGCTGGCAGCTCACTGGGTTTCGTGGGTCCATGGGGAAAACTTTTAATAGCTTATAGAGTCTTGACTCTGAAATGGGGATATAAATCACGTGGTCCCGTGTATCTGTCAGCTTCTATCCTGCGAATACATTCGTAGAACTGTAGCCCTCAAATATAACACGTGATGAAAGAAATCGTGACTCTACCGGGACTCGAACCCATGTTTATTTTGCCAGCTCTCTTACCTACCTCTGAACTATCAGGGACACGCGGTTGGAAATCGATTATTCACCAGATAGCTGTACCCGGTTAAACCTTTTGATATAGTTTTTATTCTAATCTATCAGGACCCGTTTATATTACGTATCTGAGTCCCTGAATCTATTGATATTATAGACGTTTGTGAAGAAGACTCGTTTTTCACTGAAAAGTGGTGAAATAGAGTCATTGGGCATTTTTACATACTTTTTTCATAACATTAAAATATTGAAAAACAACAATTACTTTTCAATTACATTTATACATATCTCACAAAAAAAATAAAAATACACGAACAAATGTAATTCTCATTCGTCTTTTTATTTTAAAAAGCAAATAAATATGGACCGTACCCCACTTTTTTTTTTTTAAGTAAAGAAGAAAGAAGAAAGAAAGAAAGACGGACGGATGGACGGGCGGGCGGGCGGGCGGGCGGACGGACGGCAGGCAGGCAGGCAGGCAGACAGACAGAAAGAAAGAAAGAAAAACAGACAGACAGACAGACAGACAGACAGACGACAGACAGACAGACAGACAGACAGACATGTAACCAGGCTTCTAAGGCTTCTAATAAATTTATATTTAAAAAAAATCTTAAAAATTACACACAGTTCGTAGTTATTTTGACATTTTCACTTTAATTAATACTACTGATGCAATTTTCTGTATTGTTTTTTTCATGTCCCTACATTTACTCGATTAAATTTAGAACAATTATATATATCTTCGTACTGTCTGTCACAGATTATCCCAATCGAGCAAGCCTTAAAATCAAAACATGGCAGAGCAACAGTTAAATCGAAGGTTGGAGGTTTCTAAAAGAATTAACGTCAAAGAGTTCTTGTCGAAATGGAACGACGATGTGTTTCAATACTGTATGTCCGACGGTTCAGATCACACAGAATCGATCGCAAAAAAGATGAAAATGAGCCCCGAGAACGTCCAAGAACTGGAAAATGTGTGCAGGTATTTTTCTTACATAATTTCGCGCGGTTGGTGTAAACAGCTACTGACAAAAAAGCAGTGGCAATATCCTGCTTTAGGACCAAGTGGGCCTTAAATTTTCATACGCAAACAATGAGGTTTTTGACGTAACAACTATTCGCAACATCCCGTTTTAGCACCACCTGGTACCTGGTGGGCAGCATTATTGCTAACTTTGTCTGTGGATATTGAATCCAACCCGGGGCCAAATCAGGTGGAGGAAGTTATTGGAGACTCCTCAACAGTCTTTCCTTGTGGGAGCTGTTTCCAGCCTGTAACCTGGACATGTAAGGGTGTAGAGTGTGATGGATGTTATACATGGTATCACGCTGACTGCCAAAACATTACAAATAGTATGTATGACCGAATGGGACAGGACTCCAGCAAGGTAGGCGTATGGAAATGTTTAGCTTGTGAAAACATAAATATCACCACCAATCAAACGAGAAGCCTGGACTCATATGAATCTGAAAATCAGTTTGATATTTTGAATGAAACTCAACTTGATGATATAAATATACCAAATTACACTTCCACACCAAAAACCAAAAGAAATCAAACTAAAATCAAACCTCAGACTAAGAAAAATAAAATCAAAAGATCTGTTAAAGTAATAGTAATCAATTGTAGGTCAATAGTAGACAAAAAACATGAATATGAAAATCTCTTACACTCAACTAAAGCAGATATAATTATTGGCACAGAATCCTGGCTCAAACCCAAACACTATGACAATGAAATATTTGATCCTGACATGGGCTATACACCCTTCAGGAGAGACAGGATAGGACAAACGGGTGGGGGCGTATTCATTGCTGTCCGCGACACAATAATCGCCCAACAGGTCAAAGACTATGAAACTGACTGCGAAAATATCTGGGTCAAAATTGAACTTGCTGGTCAGAAACCCCTTATTATAGGTTCTTACTACAAGCCACACGAACATGATGAACATAGTCTGCAAGAATTCAATAGGTCACTGCAACTGGTCACAAAGTCAAATCCTAACATTTGGGTCGGGGGTGATTTTAACCTTCCCAAAATGGACTGGGACCAGCTGAGCCCCAGCTCAGATTGTAAACATCCTACATACTATAGACGTTTCATCAATATGATAAATGACCACAGTCTACAACAAATGGTTACCGCACCCACAAGAGACAAACATGTATTAGATCTCTTCCTCACAAATAATCCTACACTTGTCAACAGATCAAATGTCATACCAGGTCTCAGCGATCATGACACAGTACAGATACATATAAACGTGGCCCCAAGGTTAAATAAACAAAAGCCCAGGACAATTTCTTTGTATAAAAAGGCTGACTGGGAACGGATCAAAGTACTGATGCAACAATATCATCAGGACAGGTTAAAATCCAATGCATACAACACGCACACTGTTGAAGACCTATGGAGCCACTTCACTGATGCATTACAAGCAGCTTGCAGTAAATATGTCCCAACAAAAACTGCAAGAACTAAAGATAAATTTCCTTGGATTAACTCAACACTCACTAGGTTGTACAGAAAGAGAGATAGACAGTACAAAAAACAGGCCAAAACAAAGAAATCCAAGGATAGGGAAAACTATTTAAAAACAAAACACATCACACGCATACAAACTAAACAAGCTTACCAACAATATCTAGAAGACATACTTAATGTAAACCAAAATCAAGAAAACAGTCCACAAAATTCCACTATACCTAATAAACCTAACACTAAATAACTGTATACATTACTTAAACATTCAAAACAAGACTCTGCCAGTGTAGCTCCTCTAAAAAAGGACAACATCTGCTACCCCGATGATACTAAGAAGGCGACAATACTGAATGAACAGTTTCAGTCAGTATTTAGCCAAAGGTCACCACTGTCCCTGAAATCTCTCTGTAATATGAAGCTCCAGAATCTAAGCGATCAAGGTCTCAACTCCCCTCAGGAATGTAAGGCACAAAATAAAATGCCTGACATAGAGATAGCAACAAAGGGTATAGAAAAATTGTTAATAAACCTAAACCCTCATAAAGCTGCAGGCCCAGACCAAATAAGACCGATCTTACTGAAAAATCTCGCCAAAGAGATTTCTCCAATCATACAGAAGATTTTCCAGAAATCTGTTAAAACTGGAGAATTACCCTTAATATGGAAAACTGCCAATGTAGCCCCGGCATATAAAAAAGGCGATAAGTCCAATGCTGCAAACTACCGTCCAATATCCCTTACCTGTATTCTATGTAAAACCCTTGAACATGTTATCGCCTCCTCCATTACAAAACATTTCACTAATATTGGAATCTTCTATGATCTCCAACATGGCTTTAGAGAAAAAAGGTCTTGCGAAACGCAGCTAACAATGCTTGTGGATGAACTGTACAAATCAGTGACCTCCAAGAAGCAAGTAGACCTTATACTACTTGACTTCAGCAAAGCATTTGATAAAGTCAACCATGAGAAACTGCTTCTCAAACTGTCCCAATATGGAATAAGAGGGACCACCCTAACGTGGATCAGGTCATTTCTCAACAACCGCACACAGTGTGTAGTTGTTAACGGATCCCAGTCATCAAGC
Organism: Cyrtodaria siliqua; assembly: GCA_037043455.1. NCBI lineage: Eukaryota > Metazoa > Mollusca > Bivalvia > Adapedonta > Hiatellidae > Cyrtodaria > Cyrtodaria siliqua. The sequence continues at coordinate 39,364 of JAWPHD010012427.1, read as the reverse complement.
ATATCAGTCTCATCTGGAGTGCCCCAAGGATCCGTACTAGGCCCCCTACTGTTTCTTGCATACATAAATGATCTTCCCTCTCAGATAAACTCTCGGGTCGGGTTATTTGCAGATGACACTGCCATATACCTTGCAATCACTCAAGAAAAACAATCACAAACACTACAGACAGACTTATGCACTCTTGAACATTGGGAAAAACAGTGGGACATGGAGTTTAACCCGTCAAAATGTCAAGTTATACACATCACAAGGTTAAAGAAACACATCGACACAACCTATTACTTACATAACACTAAACTTGAGTCTACCTCCTCTGCAAAATACTTAGGCCTCACTATTGCAGAGGACTTACAATGGAACACACACATCAACAACATCACCAAAAAAGCAAATCAAACATTAGGGTTCTTAAGGAGAAACATCAAGGTTCATTCTGAAGATCTAAAGTCCATGGCCTATAAAACTCTTGTCCGCCCTCAGCTGGAGTACTGCTCAAGTATCTGGTCACCTCATACTGAGACTGCCATAAACCAGATCGAGGCCGTACAGCGCCGGGCAGCACGCTGGGCAAAACACGACTACAGACGTACCAGTAGTGTCACTGAGATGCTCCAGTCCCTTCAGTGGAGAAGACTAGACCAAAGACGTATCGACAGTCGACTCTCACTTTGTTACAAGATCACAAATGACCTGGTAGCTATCCCTCTAGAAGACTACATGACACTGACGAACAGACAATCCCGACATTCACACTCGCTTGCTTTCAAATTAATTGACGCAACCGCTGACTACTACAAATTCTCCTTTTTCCCCAGAACAGTCTTCCACTGGAATTCATTAGCTCCTGACATCCCTATATTACCCAATATAGAACAGTTCAATTCTGCAGTCAGCAGAATTGAACATATCTCACCATAAATTCAATGTTTGTTTTTATTTTTAAACCTAACATCCAAAAACTTCAATGTTTTTCTTAAATTTCTTTTATATATATTTTTAAAATACTAACAGTCTTTGTCGGTATGACGACGCATGCCTAGGTCCCCAGCAGGGGTTTGGCATTAAAGGAAGATAGATAGATAGATTAGTTTTTCGGATTTTTACTCGCGTATTATCGATGTAACTTTAAAAAATCGGTGTCATTCAGACGTTTGATTTCTAAAAATAGACAAGTACTTGTAGTTTAATGAAGAGGCACACAACGGGCAAAATAACGGTCTTCAGATTGTTATATTATAGGCTAGAACTAATAACACCATGGTGCTATAACAGGAGTATATATAAGGCGACGATATTTAGTTTTCGCTCTTACAGACAGTGTGTTATTTATTTGCTACTAGGGGAAGATACCCCGGGAAGAGGGTTTTCTTCGGGGGCTTCGATGCTACAAATAAAATGGGGCTAGGATATGTTTTGGGGGTAAGTGTCTTAAAATGGCAATTCACGGCAAACTAACGCTCTTTTGAATGTTATATTATAGGCCAGAACTAATAACACCATGGTGCTATAACAGGAGTATATATAAGGCGACGATATTTAGTTTTCGCTCTTACAGACAGTGTGTTATTTATTTGCTACTAGGGGAAGATACCCCGGGAAGAGGGTTTTCTTCGGGGGCTTCCATGCTACAAATAAAATGGGGCTTGGATATGTTTTGGGGGTAAGTGTCTTAAAATGACAATTAACGGCAAACTAACGCTCTTTTGAATGATATATTATAGGCCAGAACTAATAACACCATGGTGCTATAACAGGAGTATATATAAGGCGACGATATTTAGTTTTCGCTCTTACAGACAGTGTGTTATTTATTTGCTACTAGGGGAAGATACCCCGGGAAGAGGGTTTTCTTCGGGGGCTTCGATGCTACAAATAAAATGGGGCTAGGATATGTTTTGGGGGTAAGTGTCTTAAAATGACAATTCACGGCAAACTAACGCTCTTCAGAATGTTATATAATAGGCTAGAACTAATAACACCATGGTGCTATAACAGGAGTATATATAAGGCGACGATATTTAGTTTTCGCTCTTACAGACAATGTGTTATTTATTTGCTACTAGGGGAAGATACCCCGGGAAGAGGGTTTTCTTCGGGGGCTTCCATGCTACAAATAAAATGGGGCTTGGATATGTTTTGGGGGTAAGTGTCTTAAAATGGCAATTCACGGCAAACTAACGCTCTTTTGAATGTTATATTATAGGCCAGAACTAATAACACCATGGTGCTATAACAGGAGTATATATAAGGCGACGATATTTAGTTTTCGCTCTTACAGACAGTGTGTTATTTATTTGCTACTAGGGGAAGATACCCCGGGAAGAGGGTTTTCTTCGGGGGCTTCGATGCTACAAATAAAATGGGGCTAGGATATGTTTTGGGGGTAAGTGTCTTAAAATAACAATTCACGACAAACTAACGCTCTTTTGAATGTTATATTATAGGCCAGAACTAATAACACCATGGTGCTATAACAGGAGTATATATAAGGCGACGATGTTTAGTTTTCGCTCTTACAGACAGTGTGTTATTAGCTCTACTGATCAGAGATCAGCAGAGCTTATGCCGTGGTGCGGCGTCCGTCGTCCGTCCGTCTGTCCGTCCGTTAACTTTTATTTGTAGCGACTACTCCTCTGAAACTACTGGATGGATATTCATAAAACTTTACAGAAATGTTGCCCATGAAGTCAAGTTGATCCTAGCAAAAATTCATGTTGATGTGAAATCCAAGATGGCCGCCAAAGCTAAAAATAGATTTTTTAAATTCAAGTTTGTAGCGACTACTTCTTGAAAACTATAAGTGATATTGATATGGGACTTTTTGTAAAATGATCAGCATGACATGATGTTGATCCTTGTCAAAAATGGTTTTGATTCAACGTTAAACATGGCTGCCAGCGGCCATCTTTGTTTACATAGAGTTATATAGTAAAAACTTGTAGCGTCTACTTCTCTGAAACTACTTGGCGGATTGTCATGAAACTTTACAGGAATGTTGCTCTTGATGTCTAATTGATCCTAGAAAAATTTCAGGTCGGCCGGAAATTCAAGATGGCCGTCACAGCTAAAAATAGATTTTTAAAAAATAAGTTTGTAGCGACTACTTCTTGAAAACTATAAGTGATATTGATATGGGACTTTTTCTAAAAGATCAGCATGACATGACGTTGATCCTTGTGGAAAAATTATTTTGATCCGACGTTAAACATGGCTGCCAGTGGCCATCTTTGTTTACATAGAGTTATATAGTAAAAACTTGTAGCGACTACTCCTCTGAAACTACTTGACGGATGTTCAGAAAACTTCACAGGAATGTTGCTCTTGATGTCTAGTTGATCCTAGAAAAATTTCAGGTCGGCCGGAAATTCAAGATGGCCGCCACAGCTAAAAATAGATTGAAAATGAATAAGTTTGTAGCGACTACTTCTTGAAAACAGTAAGAGATATTGATATGGGACTTTTTCTAAAATGATCAGTATGACATGATGTTGGTCCTTGTCGAAAATCGTTTTGATTTGACGTTAAACATGGCTGCCAGCGGCCATCTTTGTTTACATAGAGTTATATAATGAAAACTTGTAGCGACTACTCCTCTGAAACTACTTGACGGATTTTCATGAAACTTCACAGGAATGTTGCTCTTAATGTCTTATTGATCCTAGCAAAATTTTAGGTCAGCCGGAAATTCAAGATGGCCGCCACGGTTAAAAATAGATTTTCAAAAAACAAGTCTGTAGCGACTTCTTCCTGAAATCAAAATCAATCAGTAGAGCGTCAAGGTCATTGACCTCTTGTTTATTTGCTACTAGTGGAAGATACCCCGGGAAGAGGGTTTTCTTCTGGGGCTTCCATGCTACAAATATTATTGCAGAGTACGTTGACTCATTAGGAAAGCTTGTTGTTTTCAATTGTAAAAGCAGTTGCCACTTTCAATATACGTGGTCACAAAACGAATGTGTTGTGAGCACGGGTGTTATACGGTTACCCTTCCTGTGGGATAACAACTCCATTTCATGATGCATTTGTATATTAAAGTGAATGCCCTGCGGCACTGTCCTGCGCAATGAGAAGTTAGTGTTCATTTATAATTCATACAAGATACAACGGTACTGTGTAAGCGCCGCATTTAGTGACGTATACTCAGAGTAACAGCACAACACCAAGTGTTAATACTACATAACACAATATTCATTCATTCCGTGAAAGTTTGAGAGGAGCATTTACGGAATGAATGATATTGTGTAAATGACGGTTTTACATGTAGTGTACCGGCTATTGCTGCAGGATGATATCTGTTGATGTCATTCATTCCGTGAAAGTTTGAGAGGAGCATTTACGGAATGAATGATATCGTATAAATGACGGTTTTACAAGTAGTGTAGCGGTTATTGCTGCAGGACGATATCTCTTAATATCATTCATTCCGTAAAAGTTTGACAGGCGCATTTACGGAATGAATGATATTTTATAAATGACTGTTTTACATATAATGCAGCGGCTATTGCTGAAGGATGACATCGGTTAATACCACATATGACTGTATTCGTTCCGTGATACTTTGCCAGGAAGTAATGCAAAGGAGGAATAAACGGATTACACTGCATACAACATACACTAGTTCTATTCCAGCGCTACATTTCCTGTAAGTTTAAAAATGCCAAAATACATAAGATCATGATCTTCACTGCTCTTTTTTCACTTACACTACGGCAATTACGAACACTTGGTTACATGACACTTACACAGACGGTAATGGCCAGCGGCAATATGGCTTAATTTATTCATTGCAGTACATGAACGGGATTATAGCTTATGTCTGCTATTACAGCACCCGGGTGTTATTAGTTCTGGCCTATAATATAACATTCCAAACATCGTTACTTTGCCGTGAATTGCCATTTTAAGACACTAACCCCCAAAACATATCCGAGCCCCATTTTATTTGTAGCATGGAAGCCCCCGAAGAAAACCCTCTTACCGGGGTATCTTCCCCTGGTAGGAAATAAATAACATACTGTCTGTAAGAGCGAAAACTAAATATCGTCGCCTTATATATACTCCTGTTATAGCACCCTGGTGTTATTAGTTCTAGCCTATAATAACAGTATGTAAAGACAGTCTGCAGTTATAACAAATTATCCCGTTGTGTGCCTCCTGCTTATATCTGTTTTTAGAAAGCAAGCGTCTGAGTGACACTGACTTTTTAAGTTTACAACGAATTATACGTGAGTGAAAATCCGAAAAACTAATAGCACCAGGTGGTGCTAAAACGGGATAATGCCCAACATCTCGAACTGTCTACAAGTAAACAACGCAACTTCTCGCAACATCTCGATTTAAATGGCAATATGTTTGAACATTTCCAACATCTCTTACACTGCTTCACAGTATTCATAATTTTGATAGAGCATCATCAATAAAACAGACCAATCAGTGACCAGAAATAAGACCTACCTAATTCATTCTGGTAGGTGATAAATTCGGTCTTTATCCTTGATTTTCAACCAAGTTTACTGTTAAAATTAAGGTATCTACAATGTGGTTCTTTTAAAACCCTGCATATTTCATGCACATTCATGCAAACTGATTCAACATACATATCTTTCAAAATCAAAATCTTGAAAATTATCATCTTTTTACTTGGTCAAAGATTTTTATTTTACTATAGAACCTAAGGATAAAAACTGAGTAACACAAATTTTATCACCTACTGAAAATAAGATAAAATTTCAACATCTCTGCAATGAAAAATTATGAATTAATAAATAAGCGGGATCCCGAAGAATGACGGGATTGGCCGAGCGTTCACGATTGCATCTTTTAACTCACCTGAGGCTGACGTTATTACGGAATAAATCGCATACATAGCAGTTGATATATAATAAAAGAGAGAATTACCATGTATGTGAATTAAACACGAAATACATCGTATATGAAGTCTAATATTGTTTAGAAAGCATACGGTGATATACTTGTAACATATACACACTCATATGCAATTTATTCCGTCCATACATTTTTCCATCTTCGTCTCCATACATCGATTGGGTATCCTGGGGGTACCAATCGCCGTGGTAGTTAATAGCAAACTTATTAAAAGAAATTTATAAGTCGGTGATTATACATGTATCTTATTATTTGTTATCTGACTAAAAAAAAAATTCACTTAATTATAAACACATTTTCTGCCAACAGATATCAGTTTACCACTCGTAAAAGTGTTGTTAGTTAAGGAAGTACAGTCGCCATATTTGTTTCTCTTGGGTACCGATCGCCGGTGTAATGGTAAAATATTACCCTATCAGCATACTAGACAAAACTTCTCGCCAATATTGGTAAAAACAAAAGAGCAACAACACTTTAATAAATTGAAGATTTTTTTTTTTTTGATTTGGATTTATTTGATCACCATTACTATTTAAAAAAAAAATAGCCATAAAATATGTCCACAGTAAGTTCTTTATATCTTTCTGAATTAAATGCCACAGTGAGGGCACATGAATACACTATCTCTTCTCAGACCCTCTTTTGATCTTCCCAATGGTGGGAAACTGAAATATAGAAGAAAAAAATTTATATGTTTTTTTGTTTTTAAAATAACAAGAAGTTTTACCAAGTTCATTCCATTTACCATATATGGAGATAACGTGACCAGATATTTTGAGAAAAAGCGCATAGGTCTATGACGTCATATGAATTTATTTTTTTTGCTTCAAAACGATTGTTGCTGAGTACTTATCAGTTACCGTGAACGCTTCTTCGTGACACTAATACATGTGCACGATTGTTGCTGAGTTATTGGTTAAATTCCCGATTGTTGGTGAGTTATTTCTTAAATTAATTACTTTCTTGCTCTCTTAACATTACATTCTCGTGACTACTCACTCATGTCACAAGGATTCGTGCATTGTCATGTACTACATAATACATTCCTCGCTGAATATATGCTCCATCCGTGTTCTTTCCTTGACCATTATTTAACATGAAATAAGAGGCCCTGTTATAGTCAGCGATATCTTGACTATATATACCATAAGTTTGGAGCTAAAACATTAGTCCCAAGTTTACAATTTCAATTCTAAGACAATTGCTTTAGCTCTAATTTCTATACAAATCCCAGTATTCCACGTAGATTTGGCCATAGAATGGGGCTAAAACTTGAGACCCCCAATCTCTATACGCAATTACAATGTAAATCAGTATGCTATTGGGGCTGACAATTGCAATTTTAAGACACCTCCCTACCCCCAAAACATTACCATGCACCATTTTGCTGAAGCAATTTATTCCCCGAAGAAAACTCTTCCCGGGAATTAGTAGCATTATATATAAATGATGGTAAATAACTTCTTCTCTCAAAATATACTGGTTTAGCTCCAAGTTCTATGCAAACATAATGTAAACCCATAGCACTTCGCCATACATTGGGGCTTAAACTTCAAGATATTGCAAAACAAATTAACACACTTCGTCTGTTATATACTCCTGGTTTACCGCCAAGTTTTGCACAATTTCTATATTATAGCTTGGAGCTAAAACTTAAGCCCCAATCTACGGTAAAATCATATTGAATTATATTATGTTTGCATACATCTTGGAGCTAAACCAGGAGTATATATGGGGAGAGGATTTTTTTTTTTTTTCAACATGATTTATATATAATGCTACTGAAGGGAAGTATTCCTGGGAAGATGGTTTTCTTCGGGGGATAAATTGCTTCAGCAAAATGGGGCGTGGTAATGTTTTGTGGGTAGGCAATTGTCAACTTGGGGCTATAAAAATAGATTGTAATTGCTAAAGTTTCAGCAGAACTAAATGGCAGAATTATGTGTGAAATACTTACATTTGCATAGAACTTGCGGCTAAACCGGGAGTGTATAGTAACTGACGAAGTATATTAAACTATAAACGTATTGAACTATATGCATTGTAGGTACTATGGCTATGCGGTTTATTCCGTAGTAATTACGGTGATAAAATGTACATATTCACGGAATAAATCGCATAGATATATATATTTTTTTCTCTTGTTTTTTATTCAAATTACTTTTTTAATTACGGTGATAAAATGTACGTATTTACTGAATAAATCGGATATTATTGCCATAACGGAACATATGAACTATTATGTAATATTGAGTGGAAACGGGAAATATATTAATTAGCGAAAGATATTAAATGATGTATGCACTGTTATAAGATATATGGCGTTTATTGCATGTTAATTACAGCGAAGAAGTGAATTATTGAAGGATTATTCAGCAGACTATTGACTCTATTAACTTCCGCTCCTTGCACACTTGCACTAGCATAACAACCAAGTAATCCGATTATCAACTTCCGCTCCTTGCACACTTGCACTAGCATAACAACCAAGTAATCCGAATGATATAGCGATAAAAGTAAAAGCTATCTGAATGATTTATAGGTTACCTGCATGTGAGAATTTACAGGTCAAAACTTTAGCACCAATTGGGGCTAAAGCAGGATATAGCCAAAGCAAAAGTCGTCGAGAAGCAATAGTCATCGAGAAGCAATAGTCGTCGAGAAGCAGTAGTCGTCGAGAAGCAAAAGCCGTCATTCTATTATAACTTTTGCTGGGATATTTTCAGTATGTGTTATCTGAAATGCATAAGCGCTAATCTAAATACAAAAGCAAAAATACGCCAAAAAGTAAATATTGACTGTAAAAATGACCACAGACTCAAATGTGCACTTAATTTTTAAACATCGTCACGTGGGGATGCGCGCACATATATATAAGATGGCTTGATTATAAAAATAATGTGGGGAACTAGACAGGATTTTTATACTCGACTTCTATAAATAGCAAACGACACACAAAAAGCACTTGCTAAATAACTTAGTATCGAAGGGAGACAACACGTTCGTTAAATTACATTGTAATTTCCCTTTGAAGAAATCTGGTATATGCAGGCCTCCCAAATCCGGAATTTCAGGATTTTTATATTAGTTCTTCGGACACATAATTATACAAATATGTATTGTTAGTTATTAATCTTAAGTAAATATGTAAGGTAATATTGACTATTATTGTACAACACATCATCGTAGAAGTTTTTTATGACGCCGAGTATTGCTTCTGTGCCGACTTTTCACGACGTTAAAATACCCCTTTTGGTACCCTCTGCCACAAGGTGTTAGCATACATTTTTTACACGGATATTTTTGTTTACAAATGAGACGTGGGGTAACCGTTATTTAATGGAGATTTCAATTGTTAAAAATGCATTGTATTGAGATATTTAAGAAAAAGGTAATTTTTATGATGACTATTGCTTCTTTGCCAGTAAAGTTTTACTAACTTGCAGTGACTAACCATATTTCATCAGGAACTTTTTCCATTTCTGACACCGTTAAAGTGTCACTAACCACTAACCATGAGGCCCTCCCATGGGTCCATTTCCCCTGGAAATAACACTCAATCATTGGGCCAATGATCCGTTGTTCCCCAAAAATATTTAGCTTTGTTCTCCAAAAATATTTTTTCCAATGTTCCCTTGTCCCCCAAAATATTACCAGTAACAGACACTGTTCCGCAAAACCATTGGGAGACCCTCAACCATATATCCTCAGGAACACGCCAGGAATCGTGTCGTGCTTGGTCTTCCAGTCATCAGGATGTTATCTAAATCTCCAAATCAGCAAGTAAACCCTGACATGACTTACCGCTTCGGCCTCCTGCGTAGACTGACTTGGTGGCGACCTCCTGCGTAGACTGACTTGGTCGCGACCTCCTGCGTAGACTGACTTGGTCGCGACCTCCTGCGTAGACTGACTTGGTCGCGACCTCCTGCGTAGACTGACTTGGTCGCGACCTCCTGCGTAGACTGACTTGGTCGCGACCTCCTGCGTAGACTGACTTGGTCGCGACCTCCTGCGTAGACTGACTTGGTCGCGACCTCCTGCGTAGACTGACTTGGTCGCGACCTCCTGCGTAGACTGGCTTGGTCGCGACCCCCTGCGTAGACGGACTTGGACGGTTCTCATATTCACGATAAGCTAACCTGGCCGCCTGGCCAGAGGCGCAGTATATATTATATAGAGTGGAGTCTTGGAATGGAGTGGATACCTGGCCAGAGGCGCAGTATATATTATATAGAGTGGAGTCTTGGAATGGAGTGGATACCTGGCCAGAGGCGCAGTATATATTATATAGAGTGGAGTCTTGGAATGGAGTGGATACCTGGCCAGAGGCGCAGTATATATTATATAGAGTGGAGTCTTGGAATGGAGTGGATACCTGGCCAGAGGCGCAGTATATATTATATAGAGTGGAGTCTTGGAATGGAGTGGATACCTGGCCAGAGGCGCAGTATATATTATATAGAGTGGAGTCTTGGAATGGAGTGGATACCTGGCCAGAGGCGCAGTATATATATTATATAGAGTGGAGTCTTGGAATGGAGTGGATACCTGGCCAGAGGCGCAGTATATATTATATAGAGTGGAGTCTTGGAATGGAGTGGAGTGAATTAATGGAGTTACATTTTAGGGTGACTTTGGAGTGACCAGTCTCACTGATGATTTAATTTTCGCCTCCCATTACAGATGTCAAATTGTCTGGGGTATACAGAGTTCCAATATGTCAGTCAAATCCAATTAACAAGATAGCTGACTATTAGTTGTACCACAGAGACTGAAAACAAAAAGCATTAAAGTTTAGGGGAACTTAGAGCTCTGTTAGCCTAACCGTTCGGATTTTTTATTTGGAACATGTAGTAACAGTGCCCAAGTTAAAATTAGATGTGCAGTTTTGGAATTAGTTGTTGAAAATGGTAGACACATGCATTGTAAAGAAATTTAATCAATTAGTAAATAATTGCATGTGCAAATGCAGTAACTCAAGTAAATGTATTAGTTTCTAAACATTTATTAATTGTAAGGAAAATTAAGACTCCAAATTTAGACTCAAAAATTGACTCCAAAATATTCACTCCATTCTTGGATTTAAGAACAAAAGAATATAACAAAGACCGAAAGTCTGAACTATTTATTAGTTTCTAAAAAGTTATTAATTGTACGATAAACAAGACTCCAAATTTAGAATCTAAAATATTCACTCAAAATTGGACTCCAAGGTCACTCCAATTAAAGAACCGAAAAGGAAATACTGCAAACAAAAAGGAATTTGTTTAAATATTTTTTCGTTCCAGTTAAGCTGTTTAGTGACGTAATTATAATTGATTAATGAAGCAAGGCTTTTTACATATAGAGAGATTTTATTAAACACAATGTAGTAATGTCAACGCGTTCTCGAATGAGGTCAAGGCCGTGTGACGCAATGCAAACCTCACTGTATTTCAAACCTGATTTATGTGTTTAAATGTTGTTGTTTTCTTAAAATATTTACTTGACTTTTAAAGAAAAATGTTTATACAGTACTTTACATTGATATCTTATTTATAAACTTTATTTACCGATAAGTAATCAATCCCGAAATTGGTGCATTTTTGGAAAATCCTGTAAACCGCCTACCTGCCCGCAAGTCGAAGGCAGTGCAGTGACATGATTTTGTAGATCAATGATTGGCTGTTTAAGATAATCCCTATTAGACATGGTCAAGTTCATTTAGTCACTATTTGACATGGTCAGGTTTACATGTGCAGTTAATCTTTTATTTTACAGTTTAGATTTGCTGAAGACAGATGAAGACCTTCTGCCAGACCGCTGGAACCTGCTGGACTATGTGCCAGAACACCTAAATCTCATGTGTACCAGGTATGTATGTTTACAGTAACCATGACAGCACCAGTGTGATGGGATATTTATATAGTTACTACCATTCTGTCATTCAGGCTTATATGTATCCAGTGTTTTTTTTGGCTGTTTTTATAGCCGAAATTCGGTCATATTCCCAATGCCAAAACATACCTTTTTTTCCCAGTTAAGAGGAAAAAATTCCCAATTTTAAAAAAAAATTATTATTATTTTTTTTTTTTTTTTTTTTTTTTTTTAGTGTCCCAATCCAATGATTGGGGTTCATTGGATTGGGGTTCAAAAGCTTATAAATGCTTCTGTTTATCTTGGTGTACAAAAAACAGTATTAAAGATATAATTATGAAAGGAAAGCTTTACTTTATATTTTTCCGAATTTTATTAAAAATCGCGCTACAATTCCCAATTTTATGAAAAATCGCGCTAAAATTCCCAATTCCAACGCCATGGGCTATGTTCCCAAAATAGAGAAAAAAAACACTGGTATCTACCAGAGATTTAAACAAATTAAAAAACAAACAAAGCATGGTCATTGTTTGTGGGATTTTTAGTTGTGGACAACACAGTATGGAGCTAGAAATTGTGTGTTCATGTACCTAACATGGATCTACGATTCCATAGCTTCAAACTATAGATAGGGTTAATCTGGAACCACCTCATGCACATTTTTGGTTTACTAAACCTTAATTACCACATACATTGTATGCATGCATACAACTCACCAAAGAGACCGATACCAGAGACATATAGCTGGCTTTCATCTGTAATTTCGTTATTGCAGCAGCAAGAATTGCAATGTCTTATCAGCACTGGTACCAGAGACATATAACTGACTCCCATCTATAATTTCAGCAGCAAGAACTGCATAGTCTTTAAAGAAACTAATCTGCCAAATAACGGCAAAAAAGTGCACTACAAAATTGTTCATCAAAACTCCATCCAGTGTTCAGGTCATATTATAATGTGTATATGCCGATTAAATGTATAGATTTTTTCCTGGGATTTTAAAATACCGGAGATTGCATGTGCGTAAAGTTTTGGGGTTTGTGCTGGATGGTTAAAGCCATTTATAATATTGTGTCTACAGAGTTTCGATTCTCAAAATATGTAAGTTATATATATACCTCGATGTCAGTAGGATTTAGAAACGGTGTACGTATGTTGTAAATTTTGGCTGTTGGTGGCAGGATATATATTACTGTAAGTACAGGTACCAGGGACATATAACTGACTATAAATATCTCCAAACTTTTAACATCTTGTCTTACTACCGTTAAGGATCACGTTAAACGATATTGTGCTAAAGCTACTCTGGGATTAATTTATTTTGGTCTATTAAAAATTCAGGCGACGTTCTTGATAAAGTTTGCAATGAATGTCAAGCTTCATCTTTAAATACTTATGATTTTTCTACACTATATACAACTTTACCTCACAACCTTATCAAAGAAAAGCTTATTGCTCTCATTCAAAAAACTTTTGCTAGGGAAAATACTACATTTTTGGCCTGTAACAATATTTAAGCATTTTTTACTAACTGCTGTTTGGACAATTACACTATGTGGACTTGCCATGAAGTTTGTGAATCACTTATTTTTCTATTGGATAATATTTTCGTCAGGTATGGAACGACCGTTTATAGACAAATTGTTGGTATCCCTATGGGTACGAACTGTGCACCCTTTGACACAGATTTGTTTTTATATTGCTATGAAAGAGATTTCATGTTGAGTTTTTCACCAGATACCCAGACAGATGTTATTGAAGCCTCTAATGACAGCTCTCGGTATCTGGATGACATATTGAACTTTGACAACCCTTTTTTTTCTACTATGGGTAATAATATATATCCTAAAGAACTTCAACTTAACAAAGATAATCTTCTGATATTAACGCTTCTTTTCTCGATTTACATCTCTTATTGAAAATGGTGAAATAATTGGCAAAATCTATGACAAGAGAGATGATTTTAATTTTGATATTGTTAATTATCCCCATTTAGATAGGGATGTTCCCCGAGCAACTTCTTATGGGGTCTGTGTGTCTCAACTTATTCGTTTTGTACTCGAGTTGACTCCATCAAAAACCTTGTATTGTCGTGCCCTCAATGGTTTAATCTCTTGTTGCTCTGGCTTCTGTCAAGTCGTCGAGTACCTTCTTTGTGGCTTTCTGGGCTATTGTTTTTCTAGCTCGACTGATCAGAGATCAGCAGAGCTTATGCCGTGGTGCGGTGTCCGTCGTCTGTCTGTTCGTCTGTCTGTCCGTCCGTAAACTTTTTTTTGTAGCGACTACTCCTCTGAGACTACTGAATGGATTTTCATGAAACTTTACAGAAATGTTGCCCATGAAGTCTAGTTGATCCTAGCAAAAATTCATGTTGATGTGAAATCCAAGAAGGCTGCCAAATCTAAAAATAGGTTTTTAAAAAAGAAGTTTGTAGCGACTTCTTCTTGAAAACTCTAAGTGATATTGATATTTGACTTTTTCTAAAATAATCAGCATGAAATGATGTTGGTCCTTGTCGAAAATCGTTTTGATTCGACTTTAAACATGGCTGCCGCTCATCTCTGTTTACATAGAGTGATATAATGAAAACTTGTAGCGACTACTCCTCTGAAACTACTTGACGGATTTTCATGAAACTTCACAGGAACGTTGCTCTTGATGTCTAATTAATCCTAGCAAAATGTCAGGTCGGCCGGAAATTCAAGATGGCCGCCACGGCTAAAAATAAATTTTCAAAATACAAGTTTGTAGCAATACTTCTTGAAAACTATAAGTGATATTGATATGGGACTTTTTCTAAAATGATCAGCATGACATGATGTTGGTCCTTGTCAAAAATCGTTATGATTCAACGTTAAACATGGCTGCCAGCGGCCATCTTTGTTTACATAGAGTTATATAGTAAAAACTTGTAGCGACTACTCCTCTGAAACTACTTGGCAGATTTTCATGAAACTTCACAGGAATGTTGCTCTTAATGTCTAATTGATCCTAGCAAAATTTCAGATCGGCCAGAAATTCAAAATGGCCACCACTGCTAAAAATAGATTTTTTAAAAAATAAGTTTGTAGCGACTACTTCTTGAAAACTATAAGTGATATTGATATGGGACTTTTTCTAAAATGATCAGCATGACATGGTGGTTATCCGAGTCGAACATTATTTTGATTCGACGTTAATTATTTTGATTCGACGTTAAACATGGCTGCCAGTGGCCATCTTTGTTTACATAGAGTTATATAATGAAAACTTGTAGCGACTACTCCTCTGAAACTACTTGACGGATTTTCATGACACTTCACAGGAATGTTGCTCTTGATGTCTTATTGATCCTAGCAAAATTTCAGGTCGGCCGGAAATTCAAGATGGCCGCCATGGCTATAAATAGATTTTCAAAATACAAGTTTGTAGCGACTACTTCTTGAAAGCTATAAGTGATATTGATATGGGACTTTTTCTAAAATGATCAGCATGACATGATGTTGGTCCTTGTCAAAAATCATTTTGATTCGATGTTAAACATGGCTGTCAGCGGCCATCTTTGTTTACATAGAGTTATATAATGAAAACTTGTAGCGACTACTCCTCTGAAACTACTTGACGGATTTTCATGAAACTTCACAGGATAGTTCCTCTTTATGTCTAATTGATCCTAGCAAAATTAAGGTCGCCCGGAAATTCAAGATGGCCGCCACAGCTAAAAATAATTTTTCAAAAATAATTTTTTTAGCGACTACTTCCTGAAATCAAAATCAATCAGTAGAGCTTCAAGGTCATTGACCTCTTGTTTGTATTTATATACATGTGTATACACGAGCGTCTTTGTGTTTTACTTATATTGCCTATTAATGCTGCCTTGTTGGTTAGAGAAAAGTTAATGGCGGGGATTTCTTTATTTACACTCCCATTTAATTGGGATGACAGTAGAGTAAGTGTGAGGTTTGGAGCACCCTAGAGCCTGGTTTAAACCCACAGCAACCTTTTTGCCACTGACCGTTCCAAGGCGGTAGCCCTACTGTCAACCCTTTTTGTGTTTGTGACGTCATATGCCTTTATTATTACTATTGCCATTCTTGTTTGTCTTTTTGCTTGTTTTTGCGTTTACCGTGTTCTGTAAAAGCTGCATTTCCTGTTCGACCTTTAAACTTATTTCCATCTGTAATTTCTTTATTTCAGATTTCAGCAGCAAGAACTGCAAAGAAGAAAATCTCCTCTTTACCAAGCGAGCGTCCAGAGAAAAATGAAGTACAAGGCCTCAGACAGTAATATGGTAAATGGTAGAAGTTTCATTATTATGCCACTTGTCAGGTCTCGTTTTACTGAGTTTCATTATTATACCACCTGTCGGGCCTCATTTTACTGAGTTTCATTATTATACCACCTGTCGGGCCTCGTTTTACCGAGTTCCATTATTATACCACCTGTCAGCCACCTGTCAGGCCTCATTTTACCGAGTTTCATTATTATACAACCTTTCAGGCCGCGTTTTACCGAGTTTTGTTATTTATACCACCTGTCAGGCCTAGTTTTACAGAGTTTCATTATTATACCACCTGTCAGGCCTCATTTTACCGAGTTTCATTATTATACCACCTGTCAGGCCTAGTTTTACCGAGTTTCATTATTCAGTCAGAGCTCTAACCTTAAACAGTTACGTTTTTCATAACCTGTGACTGTTATTTAAAAAAGACCTAAAACTCGTATAGTAACCAGAATCAGTTACTACCACAAAATCACTCCAGTTAAGATGCATTCTATCTTCTGTACAGGAATTTTCCAGCATATATGACAATTTTCTCCATGTAGGGTGAATATTCAACTTTACAACCATGCAATAAAATTCTATGAGCATCGATGAAAATCGAATGCGCAAGGCCTGTCAAGTTACCTACTGTTATGCAACAAAATTCATTAAAAATCATTTTGTAGACTCCAACATGATAATTATTGAACAACTGCTAATTGGATCTTGATGAAGATGTATTTATCCTTAATAATAAGTATTCAGACATAAATAAACACTGCACATTTGGCAACTATTTCAATTCATTAGCAATTGATCTTGGTAACTGATTTAGGTTACAAATGGTTACTAGGGAAAAGTAACTGCTACTCTTAACCAAAGGGAGATAATAATTTGACATTTTAATAACTTTCAGCAGTTATAAAACTATAACTGTTTCAGGTTAGAGCTCTGACTGTTATTATACCACCTGTCAGGCCTCGTTTTATCGAGATTCATTATTATACCACCTGTCAGGCCTCGTTTTACTGAGTTGACAGGCCTCGTTTTACCGAGTTTCATTATTATACCACCTGTCAGGCCTCTTTTTACCGAGTTTCATTATTATACCCCCTGTCAGGCCTCGTTTTACCGAGTTTCATTATTATACCACCTCGTTTTACCGAGTTTCATTATTATACCACCTGTCAGGCCTCGCTTTACCGAGTTTCATTATTATACCACCTGTCAGGCCTAGTTTTACTTAGTTTCATTATTATACCAACTGTCAGGCCTAGTTTTACTTAGTTTCATTATTACAGGGCCATTTTCCTTCTATAATAGAGGCCGATATTCGGTGACTTCCCAATTGCAAAAAGCCTATTTTTTTCCCAATTTTGGTGAAAGAATTTCCCAAAAATACAATGCTGAAATTCTCAATATGTTGACATATGATTCTCCCGAAATCTATTTCACACGCTCGGTTAATAAAACTACATTATTTAGCAGCGAATGAAACTGAAAGCAGGCCTTTTATTGGCTTACCGAAATAAATATCCATTCAGAAGGACTCGGCACTGCACTGCAGTCCGCTTATGACCGAGATGTTACGATCTCTTGGCGCCATTTGTTTTGTTTAATGGAGAGAACGTGAACCGATCCGAGTTATTTTACGCGATTTATTAAACCGCATGTAGACTTGACGCGGTTGTCATTTCCTTATTATTTAATATTGAATCGTTTGAAATGTTATATAATTATTTTTTATAAAAACTTAAAATTGATAAAAAAAAAAAAGTTTTTCTTAACTGAACAATGTAGAACATATTCTAACACGGTTGTCGTAAACAATATTTGAAAAAAACAAGTACACCGTAAACAAAATGCGAGTAAAAAATGTCGAAAAACGGAAAATAGTACAGAAAATCTGTTAAAAGGGCTGCAGATGATAAAGGCCAGCGCAGCCTTTTGACCTTTGGTGTTAAAAGGACAAATTCCTTGACAACACAACTTGCCAAATCTCCGCCTACTGAAGTGCCGGGTCAGTCTGACTCGCAACTTGCGACGCAGAGCACCGCTGTTGTTGAGCGTTCTTTCAGCCTGATGAATGACCTATGTACATTTCTGAGGTCTTCATTGAAGACAACAAACTTGGATGCTCTGATGAGACTTTGATCAAATTGTTGATGACTTTAAGGACTTTAAGTCCAGACAGTTACCCTTGTAAATGATGTTAAAATTAGAAGTGTCCTATTATACCAGTCCTGTTTTAGTGTTAAATAATTTTGTTTCAATTATTAAATTGATGCAACTTTCTATTTACTGTATGTATGTAGACTGCCATTTGTTTATTGATGTATCTTGAAAGTCAGTCTACCTTTTCCCAATTTGGCCGAAAATCGCGCTTGAATTTCCCAAAATGAAAGGCTAAGGCCCCTTCCCAATTTTTGGAAAAAAGGCCCTGTATTATACCACCTGTCAGGCCTCGTTTTACTGAGTAGACAGGCCTCGTTTTACCGAGTTTCATTATTATACCACCTGTCGGGCCTCATTTTACAGGGTTTCATTATTATACCACCTGTCAGGCCTAGTTTTACATAGTTTCATTATTATACCACCTTTCAAGCCTCATTTTACCGAGTTTCATTATTATACCACCTGACAGGCCTCGCTTTACCGAGTTTCATTATTATACCACCTGTCAGGCCTCGTTTTACTGAGTTGACAGGCCTCGTTTTATTATTATACCACCTGTCGGGCCTTATTTTACAGAGTTCCATTATTATACCACCTGTCAGGCCTAGTTTTACTTAGTTTCATTATTATACCACCTTTCAGGCCTCGTTTTACCGAGTTTCATTATTATACCCCATGTCAGGCCTCATTTTACCGAGTTTCATTATTATACCACCTGTCGGGCCTCATTTTAACAAGTTTCATTATTATACCACCTGTCAGGCCTCATTTTACCGAGTTTGATTATTATACCGCATGTCAGGCGTAGTTTTACTTATTTTCGTTATTATACCACCTGTCAGGCCTCGTTTTACCGAGTTTCATTATTATACCACCTGTCAGGCCTTGTTTTACCGAGTTTCATTATTATACCACCTTTCAGGCCTCATAGTTTCATTATTATACCCCCTGTCAGTCCTCGTTTTACAGGGTTTCATTATTATACCACCTGTCAGGCCTCGTTTTACCGAGTTTCATTATTATACCACCTGTCAGGCCTTGTTTTACCGAGTTTCATTATTATACCACCTTTCAGGCCTCATAGTTTCATTATTATACCCCCTGTCAGTCCTCGTTTTACAGGGTTTCATTATTATACCACCTGTCAGGCCTCGTAGTTTCATAATTATACCCCCTGTCAGGCCTGGTTTTACGGCGTTTCATTATTATACCCCAGGTCAAGCCTCATTTTACGGAGTTTCATTATTATACCACCTGTCAGGCCTCGTTATACCGAGTTTCATTATTATACCCCCTGTCAGGCCTCGTTTTACCGAGTTTGATTATAATACCACCTGTCAGGCCTCGTTTTATCAATATACCCCAGGTCAGGCCTCATTTTACCGAGTTTCATTATTATACCACCTGTCAGGCCTCGTTATACCGAGTTTCATTATTATACCCCCTGTCAGGCCTCGTTTTACCGAGTTTGATTATTATACCCCTGTCAGGCCTCGTTTTATCGAGTTTCATTATTATACCACCTGTCAAGCCTCGTTTTACCGAGTTTCATTATTATACCACCTGTCAGGCCTCGTTTACCGAGTTCCATTATTATACCACCTGTCAGCCACCTGTCAGGCCTCATTTTACTGAGTTTCATTATTATACCACCTGTCAGGCCTTGTTTTACCGAGTTTCATTATTATACCACCTTTCAGGCCTCATAGTTTCATTATTATACCCCCTGTCAGTCCTCGTTTTACAGGGTTTCATTATTATACCACCTGTCAGGCCTCGTTTTACCGAGTTTCATTATTATACCACCTGTCAGGCCTCATTTTACTGAGTTTCATTATTATACCACCTGTCGGGCCTCATTTTAACAAGTTTCATTATTATACCACCTGTCAGGCCTCGTTTTACCGAGTTTCATTATTATACCGCATGTCAGGCGTAGTTTTACTTATTTTCGTTATTATACCACCTGTCAGGCCTCGTTTTACCGAGTTTCATTATTATACCACCTGTCAGGCCTTGTTTTACCGAGTTTCATTATTATACCACCTTTCAGGCCTCATAGTTTCATTATTATACCCCCTGTCAGTCCTCGTTTTACAGGGTTTCATTATTATACCACCTGTCAGGCCTCGTTTTACCGAGTTTCATTATTATACCACCTGTCAGGCCTTGTTTTACCGAGTTTCATTATTATACCACCTTTCAGGCCTCATAGTTTCATTATTATACCCCCTGTCAGTCCTCGTTTTACAGGGTTTCATTATTATACCACCTGTCAGGCCTCGTAGTTTCATAATTATACCCCCTGTCAGGCCTGGTTTTACGGCGTTTCATTATTATACCCCAGGTCAAGCCTCATTTTACGGAGTTTCATTATTATACCACCTGTCAGGCCTCGTTATACCGAGTTTCATTATTATACCCCCTGTCAGGCCTCGTTTTACCGAGTTTGATTATAATACCACCTGTCAGGCCTCGTTTTATCAATATACCCCAGGTCAGGCCTCATTTTACCGAGTTTCATTATTATACCACCTGTCAGGCCTTGTTTTACCGAGTTTTGTTATTATCCTCCCTGTCAGGCCTCGTTTTACCGAGTTTGATTATTATACCCCTGTCAGGCCTCGTTTTATCGAGTTTCATTATTATACCACCTGTCAAGCCTCGTTTTACCGAGTTTCATTATTATACCACCTGTCAGGCCTCGTTTACCGAGTTCCATTATTATACCACCTGTCAGCCACCTGTCAGGCCTCATTTTACTGAGTTTCATTATTATACCACCTGTCAGGCCTTGTTTTACCGAGTTTTGTTATTATACTCCCTGTCAGCCCTCGTTTTACCGAGTTTTATTATTATACCACTTGGCAGGCCTCGTTTTACCGAGTTTCATTATTATACCACCTGTCAGGCCTCGTTTTACCGAGTTTCATCATTATACTATAGATATAGATCTGTCAGGCCTCATATCGTTCTACCGAGTTTCATTATAATACCACCTGTCAGGCCTAGTTTTACCGAGTTTCATTATTATACTACTTGTCAGGCCTTGTTTTACTGGTTTTCATTATTATACCACCTGACAGGCCTCATTTTACCGAGTTTCATTATTATACCACCTGTCAGGCCTCGTTTTACCGAGTTTCAATATTATACCACCTGTCAGGCCTAGTTTTACCGAGTTTCAATATTATACCACCTGGCAGGCATTGGTTTACCGAGTTTCATTATTATACCCCCTGTCAGGCCTCATTTTACCGAGTTTCATTATTATACCACCTGTCAGGCCTCGTTTTACCGAGTTTCAACATTATACCCCCTGTCAGGCCTCGTTTTACCGAATTCCATTATTATACCACCTGTCAACCTCCCGAGTTTTATTATTATTCCACCTTGCAGGCCTCGTTTTACCGAGTTACATTATTATACCCCCTGTCAGGCCTCGTTTTACTGAGTTTCATTATTATACCACCTGTCAGGCCTCGTTTTACTGAGTTTCATTATCAGACCATCTGTAAGGCACGTTTTACCAGATTTCGTTATTATACCACCTGTCAGGCATCGTTTTACCGAGTTTCATTATTGTACCACTTGTGAGGCCTCGTTTTACCGAGTTTCATTATTATACCACTTGTGAGGCCTCATTTTACCGAGTTTGATTATTATACCACCTGTCAGGCCTCGTTTTACTGAGTTTCATTATTAGACCATCTGTCAGGCACGTTTTACCGGATTTCGTTATTATACCACCTGTCAGGCATCGTTTTACCGAGTTTCATTATTAACCACTTGTGAGGCCTCGTTTTACTGAGTTTAATTATTATACCACCTGTCAGGCCTCGTTTTACCGAGTTTCAACATTATACCCCCTGTCAGGCCTCGTTTTACCAAATTCCATTATATTACCACCTGTCAACCTCCCGAGTTTTATTATTATTCCACCTTGCAGGCCTCGTTTTACCGAGTTACATTATTATACCCCCTGTCAGGCCTCGTTTTACTGAGTTTTCATTATTATACCACCTGTCAGGCCTCGTTTTACTGAGTTTCATTATTAGACCATCTGTCAGGCACGTTTTACCGGATTTCGTTATTATACCACCTGTCGGGCATCGTTTTACCGAGTTTCATTATTATACCACTTGTGAGGCCTCGTTTTACTGAGTTTCATTATTATACCACCTGTCAGGCCTCGTTTTACCGAGTTTCATTATTATACCACTTGTGAGGCCTAGTTTTACTTAGTTTCATTATTATACCACCTGTGAGGCCTCATTTTACCGAGTTTTATTATTATACCACCTGTCAGGCCTCGTTTTACCGAGTTTCAATATTATACCCCCTGTCAGGCCTCGTGCTACCGAATTCCATTATTATACCACCTGTCAAGCCTCGTTTTACCGAGTTTTATTATTATACCACCTGGCAGGCCTCGTTTTACAGAGTTACATTATTATACCACCTGTCAGGCCTCGTTTTACTGAGTTTCATTATTAGACCATCTGTCAGGCACATTTTACCGGATTTCGTTATTATACCACTTGTGAGGCCTAGTTTTTACTTAGTTTCATTATTATACCACCTGTGAGGCCTCATTTAACCGAGTTTTATTATTATACCACCTGTCAGGCCTCGTTTTACCGAATTCCATTATTATACCACCTGTCAAGCCTCGTTTTACCGAGTTTTATTATTATACCACCTGGCAGGCCTCGTTTTACCGAGTTACATTATTATACCACCTGTCAGGCCTCGTTTTACTGAGTTTCATTATTAGACCATCTGTCAGGCACATTTTACCGTATTTCGTTATTATACCACCTGTCAGGCCTAGTTTTACTTAGTTTCATTATTATACCACCTGTCAGGCCTCGTTTTACCGAGTTTCATTCATATATCACCTGTCAGGCCTCGTTTTACCGAGTTTCATTATTATACCACCTGTCAGGCCTCATAGTTTCATTATTAATATACCCCCTGTCAAGCCTCGTTTTACAGGGTTTCATTATTATACCACCTGTCAGGCCTCGTTTTACCGAGTATCATTATTATACCACCTGTCAGCCCTCGTTTTACCAAGTTTCATTATTATACCACCTGTCAGGCCTCGTAGTTCCATTATTATACCCCATGTCAGGCCTCGTTTTACTGAGTTTCATTATTATACCCCAGGTCAGGCCTCATTTTACTGAGTTTCATTATTATACCACCTGTCAGGCCTCGTTTTACCGAGTTTCATTATTATACCCCCTGTCAGGCCTCGTTTTACCGAGTTTGATTATTATACCACCTGTCAGGCCTCGTTTTATCGAGTTTCATTATTATACCACCTGTCAGGCTTCGTTTTACCGAGTTTTATTATTTTACCACCTGGCAGGCCTCGTTTTACCGAGTTACATTATTATACCACCTGTCAGGCCTCGATTTACTGAGTTTCATTATTAGACCATCTGTCAGGCACGTTTTACCGGATTTCGTTATTATACCACCTGTCAGGCATCGTTTTACCGAGTTTCATTATTATACCACTTGTGAGGCCTAGTTTTACCGAGTTTCATTATTATACCGCTTGTGAGGCCTCGTTTTACCGAGTTTTATTATTATACCACCTGTCAGGCCTCGTTTTACTGAGTTTCATTATTAGACCATCTGTCAGGCATGTTTTACCGGATTTCGTTATTATACCACCTGTCAGGCATCGTTTTACGGAGTTTCATTATTATACCACTTGTGAGGCCTCGTTTTATCTAGTTTCATTATTATACCACTTTTGAGGCCTTGTTTTACCTAGTTTCATTATTATACCACTTGTGAGGCCTAGTTTTACTTAGTTTCATTATTATACCACCTGTCAGGCCTCATTTTACCGAGTTTCATTATTATACCACCTGTCAGGCCTCGTTTTACCGAGTTTCAATATTATACCCCCTGTCAGGCCTGGTTTTACCGAATTCCATTATTATACCATCTGTCAAGCCTCGTTTTACCGAGTTTTATTATTATACCACCTGGCAGGCCTCGTTTTACCGAGTTACATTATTATACCACCTGTCAGGCCTCGTTTTACTGAGTTTCATTATTAGACCATCTGTCAGGCACGTTTTACCGGATTTCGTTATTATACCACCTGTCCGGCATCGTTTTACCGAGTTTCATTATTATACCACTTGTGAGGCCTCGTTTTACCGAGTTTCATTATTATACCACTTGTGAGGCCTCGTTTTCCCGAGTTTCATTATTATACCACCTTTCAGGCCTCGTTTCATCTAGTTTCATTATTATACCTCCTGTCAGGCCTCGTTTTACTGGTTTTCATTATTATACCACCTGTCAGACCTCATTTTAACAAGTTTCTTTATTATACCACCTGTCAGGCCTCGTTTTACTGGTTTTCATTATTATACCACGTGTCAGGCCTCATTTTATTGAGTTTCAATATTATACCACCTGTCAGACCTCGTTTTACAGAGTTTCATTATTATACCACCTGTCAGGCCTCGTTTTACCGAGTTTCGTTATTATACCACCTGTCAGGCCTCATTTTACCGAGTTTGATTATTATACCACCTGGCAGGCCTCATTTTACTGGGCGATATGAGCAAAAGTAATCGCCCTTGATCAATTGATCCTGTTTTTGCCACACTTGAAAGCAAAGTTCAAGTCGGCGTAATTTTGGGGATGCAAATTATCCATAATATGAATAACAAGCATGAAGAATTGCAGGGCAATCATAGTCTCCCACCCGCCCAGACAAACATTTTCCAGACATTTTCTATGATGGAGGTCAAAGATCAAGGTCAAGGTCACAATAACCTTATTTTGGTACGCGACACACCGTTATCCCAAGATGTATTCACATACCAAGTTTGGTATCTCTAAGTGTTATAGTATTGAAAATACGGTCCGGACAAGCATTTTCTATGACAGAGGTCACAGGTCAAGGTCACAATGACCTTATTTTTGTACGCGACACACTGTTATCCCAAGATGTATTCACATACCAAGTTTGGTATCTCTAAGTGTTATAGTATTGAAAATACGATCTGGACAAGCATTTTCTATGACAGAGGTCACAGGTCGAGTTTACAGTGACCTTATTTTGGTACGCGACACACCGCTAGCCCAAGATGTATCCACATACCAAGTTTGGTATCTCCAAGTGTTATAGTATTGAAAATAAGGTCCGGACAAGCATTTTCTATGACAAGAGGTCACAGGTCAAGGTCACAGTGACCTTATTTTGGTATGCGACACACCGCTATCCCAAGATGTATTCACATACCAAGTTTGGTATAGTGTTATAGTATTGAAAATACGGTCTGGACAAGCATTTTCTATGACAGAGTTCACAGGTCAAGATCACAGTGACCTTATTTTGGTACGCGACACACCGCTATCCCAAGATGTACAGTTGCTGCCACGCGAATTATGACTAATCACACTCAACGCGGAGATTTTATCTCACCGCGGACACACTTATTTTGTCCCCGCGATCGGCGGACAGTCCACTCAACGCGGGGACAGTAACTTTTGACCACCGCGACACAATCACCATGATTCGCCGTGACTCGTTTTGATATGCACTCTGCTTTACCCGGTGTGAAATCGCAGGCCATCACCGCGATTTACCTTCAGTATCAATGCACACTTTTGCAGTCAATTTAATGCATTATTATTCAATAACTATTAAAAAATCAAAGCAGAAGACAATTTTATTTTTGTTTTCGGAAAATTCAAATGCCCGGATAATGTATTCACGATAGTTATATGGCGGTTTCTATTACCAACTTCGCGGTGACTGAACATAAAATTCAATTAGTAATTCTTATACTGGAAATTAGAATTATATTTTTAATTAATCGTTATTTGTAACACATTTTACTATTCTGTTATTGATTATTAATACATAGATGGGTTCTTTAGTCAGAAATAATCCGAAAAAATTGAAAAGAATTCCGGGTCATCAACCCGTTATTAGTGCCGCCTTGTTAATAGGTACACACATCGCAAAGGATTGTGGGTAGCCAATTGATGTCCGGTGAAGAGAAATGCGACTTTTGGACAACAAAAACGAAAAGCACGTGTTATTAAATGCATTAAAGTTTGAAATATGTATTGCTTTCGAAATTTATTCATTGTATTTATCAGTTTAATTACATTTTTTATTAATCCCTGCTCTAATTTCCCCTGCATTCCCCCGCTAACCTGTCACAGAGAATCGCGGTGATTACTTTCTTTCGAGACTGAATTTTGCAATCGCGGCGTTTTTTACGTTTGCGGGGAATCCTCGCGATATTTCTGGTGACAATCCGCGGTACGATCACAGGGATTTGTGACTTCAATTGAAAAACGGCCGCGGGGATGCTGCGAAAAAGTTGTAATCCGTGTGGCAGCAACTGTATCCAAGTTTGGTATCTCAAAGTCTTATAGTATTGAAAATATGGCCCGGACAAGCATTCGGACGAACGGACAGAAGGACGGATGGAAGGACTTTCTATGACAGAGGTTACAGGTCAATGTCACAGTGACCGTATTTTGGTACGTGACACACCGCTATCCCAAGATATATCCACATTCCAAGTTTGGTATCTCAGAGTCTTATAGTATTGAAAATATGGCCCAGACAAGCATTCGGACGGAAGGACGGACGGAATGACGAGGTGCAAACCTATAGTCCCCACCGGGACCGGTGGGGGACTAATAAATAGCTGGCATGTGGTCATCATTACCATTATACACAGTCACATCGCCCTGATTCCCAGGAGGTTGTCAATAATTTATAGTTACGTACAGAGTAAGTCACTTGAATACACAAGAAAATGACATCACATTGACTGTCACAATCACTTTTATCAAGCAACGGATTCGCTCGAAACAATTGTATCAGTCAATGAGCGTATCCGTTGATTATTGACCAGGTTCAAACTTGTTAATATGAAAGTATGTATGTATGGGGTTTAACGTCACTTTTACCAATCTCTCAATCATATGTCAACGTTGTGTACTTGTGGCACTGAACTTAGTGCTCAAATTTATAGTGCTGCCACACTGTAATAATACGCCGTAGTCACGTTATACTGACACAGGGCCGACCAGAAGTACCCTTTATATACTGACCGCCCAGCAAGGGAGCTACTAGTACCATCTGTACCGTTAAGCCACAGCCATGCAAAGTTTGTTAAAACCAGTCAATACTTTTTAGTAAAAAGAAACAAATTAGAATCACTACCAAAAATGTTTCGGCTAGTTACCCGAAACAAACGGGGCGACCAGTCCAGGCACTATCCTTTATGTGATGAACATCAATCAAGGCGAGTTACTAGTACATGTAGGTACCAGTTGTTGTCCCTGCCAGTATCAAACCCACTTCCTCCCACATGCGAGGTCGATACTCCAGAGCTGTAGATAAGCCAAGTTTTTGAGTATTTTACTCATGCTTCTTTTTTAAAAATCATGAGTATTATATTTGTATTTATGTCCTGTGGAACAGATTATTCCATATTTACATGAAGAAAATTGTTCAAAGCATGTGTTTAATATTAAGGTCATACTGTCAGTGTGTTTCTTTTGTTTTTACATGTTTTACTTAACTTCCATTTAATAAGAATATAATGTAGATGTTTCTTTTAAAAGGTATTAATTCACATCCATTTTGAAGCATGAACTATTTAAAGCAATTGTTTACTCTGAACTTGTTTCTTTTACTCATTCATTTTGAATCTGATGAGTAAATACTCATTGCAGTCAAACATTATCTACAGCTCTGGATACTGTATGCCACTGCCAAGGTTCAAAAATGTTATGTAGTAGATGTAGTTTTTTGATTAATTATTTTTCCTTTGTACTAAATCAGAACGGCATATACCACATGAATTGCTGTCTGACTTTAAGACGACATTCTGTCAATTAGGCTGTCGTTCTGTCGGCAGTTGAACGTGATTTATACATTGTAATATATAACTTATATTTTCTTTTTATAGCTTTACTAAGAGAAAATTGGACTCGAAGACAAAATTTCACTCCTGAAGAAAAGCGTGTCATTTATCCCGATGTATTTTCTTTTTATAGTTTTTACCTAGCCAAATTGGACCCAAAACAAAATTTCACGCCTGAAGAAAAGCGTGTCATTTATCCTGATGTTGTAATTACCGTCCACATTCACCGACCAGTCAAAATCAAGAACAAGCACATGTATGACGACATGGGCAGGTCAGAACAGGTAAACATTTAAACGTAAAAATCAGTAGAATTAGAAATGAAAGCTATGATAATTGTGGTTTGTTTAGTGTTTGACACATTTTTCAGCACATTTTTGGGGATATGTATAACGGTCCGATTTTTAGTGATGGAGGTCACTTTAAACCAGTACTGTATACATTCCACAGTCTGTAAGAATCAACACTTTCTCACTTTCAAGTCTAACTCTCAATGGGAATTAAACTCGCAGCAATGAGAGGCGAGCAGGTTTCAAATGCAGCATCTTTACCCTCTCGATCAGTGAAGCGCTTATTTGTGGTTAAAAAAAAAGATCTTTAAAAGAAGTGCTGCTCGGTTTCTCTTTTCAGTTTACCCCCTCCAATACAATGCTGGTATTAGGAAGACAGAAGTTGACAGACCTGAGGGATCTGGTGCGATGTATTCATGACCTCACTGTAGCAGGTGACCTAAGTGAGAACCCCGACGCGGATTGCCAGAATTATGCCAAGGTAATTTGTTTTTCATATTTTCTTAAAAGCTTCCGAAGTAATCAGATGGATCTAGTAAGGATTACTTACTCGGGGACAAACTGGATGCAGTGCTAGTATTGTGCAAATATTTGTGTTTGTAATATTTTGTGATTTTCTGCAGGTTCACTGTGGAATCATTTTGTTTTGGGGGAATTAAATGTTGCGATTCTTTACAAAATGACAATTTTGAGGGGACGTTAATTCACACTTTTCTTATCTTGAATTTTTTTTTCAAAGCGTTATCCATAAAATGTGTCCCTGATTGTGCGGAAACGTCCTGTATAAATTATGTAGTTACGGCCTCGTTTAGGTAGACCTGTCTGACATTACGTCACACGTTTCATGTCGCATTCAACTTGTCCAATTAACCACGGGTCAGTAAACAATAAACACAGTCGATCGGCTGGGATTATGTCCGACACCGTTGCACAACCTTGCTATTCATTTCCTGTTTAATATGGGTAGTCGGTCATGCGTATGTCTAGTTTGACTGGTTATCAATTCGTTACTCGTTTTTTATGGCCTGTATGGTAATAGGATTATACCTGTCTTTATTTCCGTCAATAACACTGAGTGTCATTGGAAAAATATAAATGCAACCGATAATTTTTCTTGCTTTCAATACACGATTTTTGTCATGTGTTGACTGTTCTGCCCATTTTTAGTATACACTACTCAACTTTTATAATCGGTCACTTTTCAAAGAATTATATATTTTTTAATAATTCATTTTTCATTTGAAATTTTAACTTGTTGTTTAACAAATATTGCTAGCGATTTATTAAACTTAATCTGCCTTGATTGGACTAAAACCTTGTTGATAAAATTAATAAAATATTGGTAAGTGTTTCGGTGATTTTCAGTTTTTAGTATTCGTGTTATTTTCAAAAAAACTGGATGACCGATTATAAAAGTTGAGTAGTATATTTGTTGATAAAATTCATTGACAACACCGCCATTGCCGACCAAATTGTACTAAGAACGCTCGGTAAATGATAACGATAACAAACAATAAATTCATTCATGAACGATTTACTAGTGCACAACTGCGAATGAAAACACCGGCATAGTCTACTAGCATAATTGCAAAGTTTTATACAAAAACTCAATTTGTTATTATCAAAACATCAAAAATTATCAAACTAAATGTTAAATAAATATCTTATCTGACAACTACAAACAACCTGTTTCAATAGCTATTAAAATAATCATTGATAAAACTGCAACACATACGCATATTGGGAACTAATTTTTAGGCCGTTTTTGTACACATACTAGTAATTCAAACTCTTGAACATTTAAAATCGTGGGGATTTGATTTCGTGGTTCGGATCAACCACAAAACCACAAAATAAGCAAGATTAAATTAAATCCCCCACGAAATATAATGATTTCACAGGATTTATTTTGTATGCACTCCTGTTGTGTAAAGCTTCTGGGCCTGGTTTTACCAATTTGTTTGTATTCTTTACAAAGATTAAACATTATTACATGCATAGTTTTCTATTTATAATTAAACTTAATGTTTGTTATTATTACCATAAATTTGTAATTAATCATTTTATAAAACTTGCAGGATCTGTTCAAGTCTGGGTTCTTCTTTATTGAAGATGTGTTTTACAATGACATGAGGGAGGAGGACTCCAGGGACTATAGCCAGTAGGTATTCAGTTTTGCTTCTTTATTGAAGATGTGTTTTACAGTGACATGAGGGATGAGGATGCCAGGGACTATGGCCAGTAGGTATTCAGTTTTGCTTCTTTATTGAAGATGTGTTTTACAATGACACGAGGGAGGAGGACGCCAGGGACTATAGCCAGTAGGTATTCAGTTTTGCTTCTTTATTGAAAATGTGTTTTACAATGACATGAGGGAGGAGGACGCCAGGAACTATAGCCAGTAGGTATTCATTTATGCTTCTTTATTGAAGATGAGTTTTACAATGACATGAGGGAGGAGGACGCCAGGGACTATAGCCAGTAGGTATTCAGTTTTGCTTCTTTATTGAAGATGTGTTTTACAATGACATGAGGGAGGAGGACGCCAGGGACTATAACCAGTATGTATTCATTTATGCTTCTTTATTGAAGATGTGTTTTACAATGACATGAGGGAGGAGGACGCCAGGGACTATAGCCAGTATGTATTCATTTTGCTTGTTTTGTCAGCAGACGCAACTGCAAGGGTTGTGATTCGAGCATTTAAAAGTGCTACAATACAGTATTTTTATCTTAATCAAAGGAATGTTGTTACTTATGTCCAATAACTCTGACTTTCATTTTGGCAGAGTTATGCCCCTTTTCATAAAACTTTAAATGCAACCTAACCAAGCTCATAACTTGCAAAATATTGACCTATGGTCATGAAACGTTGTACAGTTCTTCCTTATCAATTATCTAATGCAGATTTTCGCCCCTTTTCATTAACTTTAACACTTTAAAAAAAAATGCTCGATAATTCATGAAGGATTGCACCCATGTCTTCAAACTTTATAGTTAGATTTTACTTCCTGTAGTAAGCACATGGCAGGTGACACAAGTGTTCCGTGGAACATCCTTCTAGTGATTTTAAAAGATAATATCATATCACCTCTGTAATGACAAACTTCATGGGTGGTAAGGTTTAATGTCTTCAAACATTCCATATAAAGAATATCTGAGCTTGTTATGACATAATCCCCTGGGGTTTATAACCCTTAACATGCTACATATATATAATGAACTTTCCTTTCTTTGAATAAAAACCATACCATTTATGTGACAAAGGGGTGTTTTTGGGAAATGACAGATCAGCAGCCAGACATTGTAAACCCTGATCAGCCTGCGAGTTACTCGCAGGCTGATCTGAGTTTACAATGGATGCAAAGGCTATTATAGTTGTGCTTAGTGGGTTAAGGGTTAATCCAGTACTTTTATATGTACGTATACGTGTATATGTTATGAGTTCCTCTAGATGGAGGATACGTGTGCTGTGATGCGCTATATGCTATATCTGTGTGCGTTAAAACGGTTCTTTTTTAGGAAGAGGCTGCATAAGTTCAATTTGTGTGCGTCTCATTATAGCTAGGCGCACCTGCCGTTATTCATCTTAAATTGTCTGTTCTTGGTTGTTCGCAAATATTATCTCCCTTTATATTCCTATCAATTTATGTATACAGAGTTATTCGAGACTGGGCGAACGAGCCAGGCAGAAAAATGGGCCCTTATAACGCGAAGGCCATGGAAGAGACAACGTTTCTAGATCTGACCTTGAGACTGGGGCAGCCATACCTCTACATGCACCAGGGTGACTGCGAACACTTGATTATATTAGTGACATCAGGTACTACGGTACAGTTAAGTCTTATTCTAACACACATGACAAATATCCTGTAATCCGATTGGTGATGTTCAAACATTCGAGACTTAAATAGTGTATAAACCATCACAGATCCATCAAGTAATGGTAAACCCTCAAAACATGACGTCATTACATTTTATTTCAATTCGTTTGTGAATGCAAATCGTGTTTAATTGCTCCGTTAACCCGTCACCATTAAACAAAATTTGCGACCCTTAAACGACTGATATACTGTCGCAAAATTTCATATACAGTTAACCCTATATTTACACCTTCATGTTTAATCATAATGCCTGTATTTCCTGGTTCACTACAAACTCACCAACCCTATATATCTCCACAATGTATCCATGTGACATGTTTAATCATAATGCCTTTATTTCCTGGTTCACTACAAACTCACCAACCCTATATATCTCCACAATGTATCCATGTGACATGTTTAATCATAATGTTTGTATTTCTGGTTCACTACAAACTCAACAACCCTATATATTTCCACAATGTATCCATGTGACATGTTTAATCATAATGCCTTTATTTCCTGGTTCACTACAAACTCACCAACCCTATATATCTCCACAATGTATCCATGTGACATGTTTAATCATAATGCTTGTATTTCCTGGTTCACTACAAACTCAACAACACTATATATCTCCACAATGTATCCATGTGACATGTTTAATCATAATTCTTGTATTTCATAATGCCTGTATTTCCTGGTTCACTACAAACTCAACAACACTATATATCTCCACAATGTGCTTGAAATTCAAAATCACTATTGGCACTGTCCTTTAAAATTAGCACGCTCCTTTAAATATCAAGGCGGTGCTTATATTTTGCTAATTGGTATTTGAAATAACCCTTACAGAGCCCCTCTATCGGTGTTGCTCGCAGATTGTGTACACCAATACACCTCCCCAAATAACAAGTTTCTCGCTTCAGGGGTAGTGGGAAATCATGTCGGCGACCTCCCAATCATCCTTTGCCAATGCGTTGCCCTGGAATGTTTTGCGAGAAGAATGCGAACTTTTTAATATTAATACACTCAAAGCACTCGTTTATTAATGCGATTCGATGAGGTATTCAGTGTATTTCATTGATAAAGTATGAAAAATAAACTTATATGGATGTGCATCTTTCCCCCAAAAGAGTTACAAAACTTAGCGATATGCTTCTTTTTCCCAAACAAATTGTAATCATAACAATGAGCAGCCCTGGATTGTTTTGCGAGAAAATGCAAACTTTTTTAATACACTCGAAGAACTCGTTTATTAATGCGATGGATGAGGTATTCAGTGTTTTTCACTGATAAAGTATGAAATTAAACATATATGGATGTGTATCTTTCCCAAAAAGCGTTACAAAACTTAGGGATATGCTTCTTTTTTCATATCTCACTGGTTTTCGCGATTCCAAAAAAGGACAAGATATTAGTTCTGAATGTTTAATTGATATACATGTACAAGCCTTACATTACTTCATAAATGTTCAAAAATACACTAAGTGGACTTAAATGTTGGCAAGGCAATTGCCTTTTTGAAAATACTCTTGCTCTGAGGCTGAGGATTCGAAGTGGATTTTAAAAATATTTCCAAAAAACATTTTTAAAACAGTCAATAGCACTGAGAGTGCCTTCTAATTAAAATAAGGCATTAATTTACAACTAAAACATTCTGAGAGTAGATGGTGTATCTTAGAATTATATATAAAAAAAAAGAACCCCCCCCCCCCCCCCCCCCCCCCCCCCAAAGCGCGCTGTTTTTTCATTCGGTTTCGTTTTTAAGTCATTGATAGCCCTAAAGTTTTCAAATTTTATGTAGATTAATGCCAGTCATTCTTCTCAAAAGTAGGTTACCATTATTGTCGTCTGACCTAAATCTAAAAACTAGGTCACATTGACCTGCATTTTTTTGAGTCGCCATGCTGAATCGTGTATGTATATACTGCAATTTCTGAATATGGACTTTTAAAAAGGGTGAGGAGCTTTACCGTGTTCGGCAATGTAGTCCCTTTAACTGCCTCAAATACAACTTAATTTGATAAGGTGACTGACATGAACGTTATGTATACCGAGTAATATAACTACTGATTGTGAAATAATGAAATAATTGTAATTGTATACAGTATAAACGTGTCTTTTTCGTAGAACCTTAACGCACTTCGAGAATGCACTTCGAGAATGTAGTTCCTTTAACTGCCTCAAGTATAACTGAATTTCATAAGGTGACTGACATGAACGTTATATATACCGAATATTACAACTTCTGATTGTGAATAATTGTCATTGTATACAGTATATAAGTGTCTTTTTTGAAAAAAGAACTGAAATACTATGCGCAATAATACACGCATAAATATTTTATGAATGGATTTCAATAGCGTAGTTATCCGGATTTCGGACATCTCATTAATATTAATTCATTTGATTCGATTGTGCAGCAGAAACTCAATAATTATTCATTAATTCAGAACCATTAATTTGAAATGTACACTCATTGACGAAAAATAAGCAATCAATTAACACATTTTCCGCTCCAGTTTCTAAACCAGTAAGCTAAACAAGCCGCTCATGTGTGACCTGGATAACAAATTGGGAACTAAATGTCCGTAAATTTTGTAGTTATTGTGCCTAGTATTTTGAGAAATAGTATGGCATCTGCTACAAATAAATACACAAGTTGATGAAAAGAATTTGTCAAGAAGTGCTCAGTTCTACTACAACAAAAAGGTAAACAAATGAAATAGTTTAAAGGAACACACGGCAATCGTAGTTCGGATGGTACATAATTTCGGATATATATTTTTTTTCTTTACATAATCAAATAAGAAAAACTCCTTTACAAATACATGTTGGTGGAAAAAATATATATATGTATAGATACAGATATAAAGTATATTTCTATTCATTATTTAAGGTGTAAGGAGTTACTGGAATCCTACTTTAAATGCATTCTAGTCTAGGCTCCTAATTTTTTAACTTGTAGAAAGTGGTGACAAAAAGGAAAATATAGCCAGAGGAGGCCCTGATAGTCTAATAAAACCTTATTAAAAATTTGGCTCCAAGTTGTCTCCAGTTTCACCAAGTCGGCTCTGATTATTATCGTTCGGCAAAAGTGCTAGTACTCTCCTTTGCATCGGTTATAAATTCCTATGTAATATTCTATTCTAACTTATTTGAAACAAAGAATTTAATACGTCCACTGACTAGGAGCATAAAGTGGTAGAAAAAAGAAAATATAGTCAGGAGGTTCTGCATTTGATTACTACATATGTAAGAAATGTGTGGTATGAAAGCGAATAAAGACTCATTTCCAATAAGAAAAAAATATTGGACCTTTCCATTTTAAATCAGGGCCTGTCCATTTTCAGAAGCAACAAGCCCTGGGCCTGTCTCTTAAAATAATTGCTGTGAGCACTGACATACACTCGAAAACCAAAACCGACGCGGTTGCAAAAAATAATTCCGTCCAAAGCATTTTTCAGTACAAAAAAATCTCATGTTCTAAGCATTGACATACACTCGAAAACCAAAACCGACGGGGTTGCAAAAAATAATTCCGTCCAAGCATTTTTCAGTACAAAAAAAAATATCATGTTCTAAGCATCAACATTTCATTTTAATACGCCACACCTGTAAAATTTAACCTCACCAAGAAGACAGACACTGTTCAATCTTGGCGACTGTCAGGACCTCCAGTCCTTTGATTACTTTATTAATTTTGGTCAAGATTTTTGGTTAGCATAGTTTCTATAAACATAAGACCTCTTCTCTAATTCTATAAACCTTCTGCATCTACAAATAACAATAGTTTCCCTACGCCATATCCAAAATTTGAGAGTTAGGCTTCTTTGTCATTCTGTGTCACATGGACAATGTATTAGCTAGCTAACAATGCAGCTGTCTTTTGCATGGTTGTTTTCGAAAAATCGCGGCGAAAATTGGTAAACAACTCTTCCAAACTCTTACTTTCTCAATATTGTTATGTTTTGTATATAGAAGAATGACCTGAAATGTACCTTTTTCTGTAAAAAATACATTGCCCCAGAGAAACCATCTTGGCGTTAATTGGATCTTAGCGCATGTTAGCAAATTATTTTACTCACCCTGTTGCAGATTTGCACACCCAAGTCTAGAATTTCTGCCTAATACACTAGTGGACACATTTTCTATACTTAATGCCATTAAAAGTGCAATTTTTAGCTCTACTGGCCAAAGGCCAGCAGAGCTTATGGGATGCCGAGTTGTCCGTCGTCCGTCGTCATCCGTTGTTAACTTTTGTCTCGTTAAGACGATAGGGCCTTCATTTTTCATCCGATCTTTACCAAACTTTAACAGGTTGTTAATATCAATGAAAGCTCGGATGAGTTTGAAAACCAACCAGATCGGACCAGTAACAGCGCAGTTATGGTCCTTGATTTAGTTAAAAATGCTATATTGCTATATTTTGCCTCGTTAAGACGATAGGGCCTTCGTTTTTCATCCTATCTTTACCAAACTTTACCACGTTGTTAATGTCAATGAAAGCTCGGACAAGTTCGAAAACCAGCCATATCGGACTAGTATCAGCGGAGTTGTAGCCCTTGATTTAGTTAAAAATGCTATATTTTGCATTGTTAGACGATAGGGGCTTTATTGTTCATCCGATCTCTTACCAATCTTTATCAGATTGTTAATGTCGTTGAAAGCTCAAACAAGTTTGAAACCAGCCATATCGGACAAGTAACGGTGAAGTTATGGCCCTTGATTTAGTTAAAAATGCTATATTTTGCCTCGTTAAGACGATAGGGGTTTCATTGTTCATCCGATCTTTACCAAACTTGATCAGATTGTTAATATCAATGAAAGCTAGGACAACTTCGAAAAACAGCCATATCGGAATAATAACAGCTGAGTAATGGCCCTTGATTTAGTTAAAAATGGTATATTTTGCCTCATTAAGTCTATAGGGGATTCATTGTTCATCTGATCTTTACCAAACTTTATCAGATTGTTAATATCAAGGAAAGCTTAGACAAGTTCGAAAACCAGCCATATTGGACCAGTAACATCGGAGTTATGGCCCTTGATTTACTTCAAAATGATATATTTTGCCTCGTTAAGACGATAGCGCCTTCATTTTTCATCCAATCTTTACCAAACTTCATGAAATTGTTAATGTCTATGACAGCTTGGTCAAGTTCGAAAATCAACCAGATCGGACAAGTAACAGCAGAGTTATGGCCCTTGATTTTGTTAAAAATGCTATAATATGCCTCGTCCTACGATAAGGCCTTCTTTTTGCATCTGATCTTTGCCAAACTTTACCAGATTTTACAACTGTCTTTTTTTATATTATTATTCATTTTTATTTTAAATCATTTTTTTTTTATTTTATTTTTTTATTTTTTTATTTTTTTTAATTATTATTATTTTTTTTCATATTTTTTTTTTTTTTTAAATTAATCCTTTTTTTTCATTTCATTTTTTTTTTTTTTTTTTAGCTCTATGTTAGACCAGAAATAAATGCTATATTTTGCCTCGTTAATACGGTATGGCCTTCATTTTTCATCTAATCTTTACCAAATTTTACCAGATTCTTTAGTTATGGCCCTTGATTTAGTCAAAAAGCTTATTTTTGCCTGAAACTTTCAAGAAAACGTAAATGGCAGTCACTCGCTTCATTGATGTTATAAGAGCCATGTTAGCCAGTAGAAAGTCCACAGGCCCTCTTGGGCCTCTTGTTTTTATTAGCCGGGTTTTTTTTGGGGGAAAAATTGGCTTATAGATTGGCGTAAACAGGGTGGGCGGCCACATTTTGTTTTTTTCTATATTTCTCTGCATTACCATGTCCGATCTTCATCGACACAATATACCTTTTTGTTTAAGTTTCGGAGGGTGATAAATATTTTGTTATATCTCCGCATTACCATGTCCGATCTTCATCAAACTTTAACAGCACCTTACTCCCATTAACCACTGACCATACCCTGAAAACTAGATCACTGTGACCTACTTTATCCACAATATACCTTATTGTTTAAGTTTCGGGGGGGGGGGGGGGGGGGGGGGTGGGGCAGGAAATATTTTTTTGTTATATCTCCGCATTACCATGTCCTATCTTCATCGAGCTTTAACAGCATCTTACTCCCATAACCACTGACCATAACCTGAAAACTAGGTCACTGTGAACTACTTTATCCAAAATATACGTTTTTCTTTAAGTTTCGGAGATTGGGGGGCAGGAAATAAGGTTTTTGTTATATCTCGTCATTACCATGTCCGATCTTCTTCAAACTTTAACAGCACCTTACTCCCATTAACCACTGACCATACCCTGAAAACTAGGTCACTGTGACCTACTAAAAGCTCTATTAAATAGTTTTACTAAACACACAGGCACTTATACATTTTCGAAAACCCGGCTTTAACGCCACCAGGCGTTTATCTCTTGTTTTGTGTTTATTTTATTTTGTGTTTATTTTTAATTAAAACGTCTCCAAGATCAATTGTAGTGTTATGTACATGTTATAAATTATCCACATTCAGTAAAAATTTGGTGACCGATAAAATTCATGTATTGAAAGAAGTAAAATCGGAATTATGCGAAATCCATTCTTCCTACCAAACTTGTGTTTTTAATGGCGTTAAGTATATATACTAGTCCAGTGTTCAATCTAGCTTTGCCAAACAGGGGGCCATTTTGGCCCATGGACTTTGCAATTGGGGGCCATTGTAAAAAGATGGGGGCCAAACAAAAAACTAAAAAGTCAATAAAATCATACCTTTAAATAATGTATTTTGTTGCTTTGACTCCAATGTCTCAGTGGCAGTTACCGTATAATAAATGGAACTTGAAGTGAACTGTAAACTTGGAACAATTTAACTAATCATAAACAAGCCACGTTTTGTAACGATCGTCGGATAACCATTTCTTTGAAGGTCACGTTTCTTTAAATGTTCGGTCTTTTGGCTGGTTGAGGAAACGGGAGAGACAGTAAGGCTATCACCTGACTCAAATGAGAAAGTAGCGTCACAAGGTTTATCATCTGACTTCGTTTTTTTCGCCGTTTTTGGCGAGAAAAAATCTGAAATCCGCTTCATCATGGATGCTGACACGGCTAATGTAAAGCCATAGCAACAGAC